>PVJN01032177.1:0-24331 GCA_004026805.1 Lasiurus borealis | reverse complement strand
AAGTCTCACCATTTGCAGCAACCTGGATGGAGCTGGAGAGCCTTATGCTTAGTGAAATAAGCCAGTCAATGAGGGAGAAACATCACATGATCTCACTCATTGGTGGACAATAAAGAACATTATAAACTGATGTACAAAAGGATAGATACAGAGGCAGTAAAGCCTCAAACAGACAGTGAAATTATAGCAGGAAGATTAAAGTTAGGTGGTGTAGATGGGAGATCAATCAAGGGACTTGTATGCATGCATATAAGCATAACCAATGAACACAGACACTGGGGGGTTGGGGTATGCCTGGGAGGGAGGGGGGGCATGGGGAAACATGTATAAAAAATTAATAAAAAAAATAAAAATAAAAATAAAAAAAATAAAAAAAAAGACAACAAATCTATTAAAAATTGTCAAAGGACTTAGATACTTCTCCAAAATGAACATACAGGTGGCCAAGAAACATATGATAAGAGGTTAATTTCCAAATAAATAAAGAACTCGTACAATTTAACAAAAGGAAAAAAATGCCAAGTCACTAAGCATCAGAGAGATGAAAATTAAAGTAATAATAAAATATCACCTCACACCTATCAGAATGGATAGAATCAATAAATCAACAAATGACAAGTGCTGGAGAGGATGTATAGAAAAGGGATCCCTAGTACAATGCTGGAAGAATGCAGCAATTGTGGAAAACAGTATGAACTTTCCTCAAAAAATTAAATATGGAAGTTTACCCAGTGATCCCACATCTAGGAATATATCCTAAGAAACCCAAAACACCAATAATAAAGTTCAAGCATTGCAATTTACAATACCTAAGATCTGGAAGCAGTGCACATATCCAGAAGTAGATGAGTGGATAAAAAAAAAAAAAACTGTGGTAAGATGCTCTGCACATTCCAGATAAATTGTAAAATTATAGAAGGTCATAGCTTGGAGATCTCCGAGATTCTGCCCTTCAGTCTACCTCATCACTGAGAGGAGAAAACTGGCATGCCAAAAAGAAACTGGACAGAGGATATTAAGATAAGAGAGAGATATCTACGTAACCAGACACCTGGAGAGGAGAGACCATGGGGAGACAAGAAAACAGCCCACATATGAAAGAAAAGCAGGCCTCACCAGAAAAGGAAGTAAATGAAATGGAGGCAAGCAACCTGTCAGAGAAAGAATTCAGAGAAATTATCATAAGGTGGATGAAAAGAATGGAAGAAAAATTTGACAATATGAGTAAGAACCAAGAGGAAATGAAGAAAAACTAAGTACAAATGAAAAATAACATTGCTGCTCTAAAGAACTCAATAGAAAGCATCAAGAGTAGACCAGAAGAAGCAGAGGATTACATCAGTGAGCAAGAAGACAGGTAGGAAAAAAATACCAAGTAGAGCAGCTTCTAGAAAAAAAAATTTTTAAAGCAGGAGAGCCTAAGGGAACAAAACAACATCCACATAATAGGCATTCCAGAAGAAGAAATGGAGCAAAGAATAGAAAACTTGTTTATAGAAATAATGACAGAAAACTTCACTGATATGCAGAAGAAAAAAAAACAAGAAGCTCAGAGAGTCCCATGCAAAATGAACCCCTAAAGACCGAAATCAAGGTGCATTATAATTAAATTGGCAAACACCAAAGACAAGGTAAGAATCTTAAAAGTGGCCAGAGAGAGACAGTTATCTACAAAGGAAGCTCCCTCAGACTAGCTACTAATTTCTCAACAGAAACTCATCAGGCCAGAAGAGAATGGAATGAAATATACAAAGTCATTCAAAAGAAGGGTTTGAATCCAAAAATACTGTACCTGGGAAGGCTATAAATCAAAATTAAAGGTGAAATAAGGAGCTTCACAGACAAAAAAGGACTAAGGGAATTTATTACACCAGATCAGCAA
The DNA here is from genome assembly GCA_004026805.1 of Lasiurus borealis. Classification (NCBI taxonomy): domain Eukaryota; kingdom Metazoa; phylum Chordata; class Mammalia; order Chiroptera; family Vespertilionidae; genus Lasiurus; species Lasiurus borealis. The sequence goes on along the minus strand of PVJN01032177.1, from coordinate 22,449 downwards.
TACAAGAAATGCTAAAGGGTCTGCTGTAAAAAAAAAAGAAAAGGAAAGGAAATAAAAGAAAAACGACATAGGAAGCAAAGAAGGAACACAGGGGTAAAGAATAAAAATGTAAAAATGGTGACAAATTAGTACTTACAAATAATAACTTTAAATGTAACTGGATTGACTGCCCCAATCAAAAGACATAGGGTAAGAGATTGGATAAGAAAACACAACCCAAATGTCTGATGTCTCCAAGAAACCCACCTGAGAATAAAAGATGCACAAAGACTGAGGGTGAATGGAAATGAAAAAAAGCTGGGTAGCAATACTTATATCTGACAAATTAGATCTCAAAGTGAAGGACATAACAAGAAATAAGGAAGGCCACTTCATAATACTAAAGAGAGCAAACCAACAAGGAAAAGTAATGCTGATAAACATATATGCACCCAATAAAGGAGCAACAAAATACATTTAAAAAAAAAACACCTGAAAGATATCAAAGGAGAGATTGACAATCATAGTAGTAGACTTTAATTCCCCACTATCACCAATGGACAAATCCTCTAAACAAAAAAAAATCAGCAAAGAAACATCAATCCTAAATGACTCACTAGATAAGATGGAGTTAATTGACATCTTTAGAACATTTCATCCCAAAGTCACAGAATATACATTCTTCTCAAGTGCACATGGGTAATTTTCAAAGATAGATCATATGTTGGGTCATAGGCAAAGACTCTTCAAATTCAAGAAGATAGAAATCATATCAAGCATCTACTTAGATCACAGTGGCATAAAACTGGAAATCAACTACAATAAAAACAATCCCCAAAAATTAAATATTTAGTCTTATTAAATTTGATACTAAATAGCATGCTATTAAACAATGACTGGATTACCACAGAGATCAGGAAAAAATAAAAAACATCATGGCAACAAACGACAATGAAAACACAACAATCCAAAATTTATGGGATACAGTGAAAGCAGTCTTGAGAGGAAAGTTCATAGCTCTACAAGCCTAAGGCAAAAAAAAAAAAAAAAAAAAAAAAAAAAAAAAAAAAAAAAAAAAAAAAAAAAAAAAAAAAAAAAAAAAAAAAAAAAAAAAAAAAAAAAAACAAGAAACAATTGTAATAAATTACCTAACCCTACAGCTCAAAGAGTTAGAAAGACAGCAACAAGGAAAACCTAGTGTAAGCAGAAGGAAAGAAATAATAAAGATCAGAGGGAAGATAAACCACATAGAGACCAAAAAGAATACAAAAGATCAACAAAACCAAGAGCTGGTTCTTTAAAAGGATAAACAATATGATGAACCTCTAGCCAGGCTCACCAAGAAGCAAAGGGAGAGGACCCAAATAAACAAAATCAAAAATGAAAGAGGTGAAACAACAGACCCCACCGAAATACAAAGGATTGTTAAAAAATACTATGAACAACTCTATTCCAACAAATTGGACAACCTGGAGGAAATGGTCATATTCCTAGAAAAATACAACCTTCCAAAACTGAACCAGGAATAATCTAAACACCTCATTTTGAATTAATTTTTGTGCATGAGGACACACTGTAATCCAGTTTCACTTGTTTTCATGTGGCTTTTCAGTTTTTCCAGTACCATTAATTAAAGAAACTATTTTTACTCCATTGTATGCTGCTGGCTTCTTTGTTGAAAATTATCTGTCCATATACATGTGTCCATAGCTGGGCTCTCAATTTTGTTCCATTGATCTGTATGTCTGTTTCTCTGCCAATACCATGCTGTTTTGATTCTCATAGCTCTATAGTTTGAAGTCAAGTAGCTTGATGCCTCCGCCTTGATTTTTTCTAAGAATTGCTTTGGCTATTTGGGGTATTTTGTGGTTCCATACAATTTGATGATTTCTCATTCTATTTTTTTTAATGACATTGGATTTTTTATTTTATTTTATTGATTTTTTACAGAGAGGAAGGGAGAGGGATAGAGAGTTAGAAACATTGATGAGAGAGAAACTTTGATCAGCTGCCTCTTGCACACCCCCTACTGGGGATGTGCCCGCAACCAATGTACATGCCCTTGACCGGAATCGAACCTGGGACCTTTCAGTCCAAAGGCTGACACTCTATCCATTGAGCCATACCGGTTTCGGCATTTAAATGACATTGGATTTTGATGGGGATTGCATTAAATCTGTTTGTCACTTTTGGTAATATGGCCATTTTAACTATGTTGATTTTATTTTGTTGTGTCTTTTTCTTCTCTTTTAATAATGCTTTGTAGTTTTCCATATATAGGTCTTTCACATTCTTTGTTAAGTTTATTTCTAGGTATTTTATTCTTTTGGTTGCAATTGCAAAAGAAATTTTTTTATTTCTTTTTCTGAAGTTTTGTTGTTAGTTTACAGGAAGGCAATGGATTTTTGCACAATAATTTTGTATCCTAAAACTTGACTGTATTTGTTTATTGTTCCTAATAGTTTTTTTTTATGTAGTCTTTAGAGTTTTCTATACAGAATTATGTCATCCTCAAAATATGGCAGTGTGTCTTCTTTCTTCCCTATTTGGATGCCTTTTATTTATTTATCTTGCCTTATTGCTCTGGCTAGGACATCCAGCACTCTGCTGAATAAAATTAATGGGAATGGACATCCTTGGTTTTTTTTTCTGATCTTAGGAAAAGCTTTCAGTTTCTCTCCATTGACTATAATATTATCTGAGTGTTTGTCATAGTTGGCCTTTATTATGCTGAAGTACTTTCCTTCTATTCCTATTTTATTGAATGTTTTAATCATAAATGGATGTTGTGTCTTATCAAATGCTTTTTTCTGCATCAATTGATAAGATCATGTGACTTTTATTCTTTATTTGGTTTATATGGTATTTTATGAAGATTTGACTTTCGGTGGTGGACACACAGTTTCTTGTAACATAGAAACCCACACTTGAATCCTATATGTTCATGTTGATCAATGTCACCCCAATCAATTTAATTTAAAAAAAAAAACCCTTTCATGGCTCCCCAGCATCCACAATCCACCTTACAGTCTATCCTCAGTCTCCCCTTCTAACCTTTCCAATGGGGCTCTCACTCCACACCCCCCACTCCACTCCAGTCCCCAGCACCCATGACAACCCTTCTCTAGCACATCAGGCTATCCCCTCTCCTCTAAGCTCAGGCCTCTTTCTGCTTCTACCTATGTCCCCAGGTGCCCTTCGCCTGTCCTCTGCCTGGTGAACTGCTTTTCACTCTGCAAATTCCTGTTCAAATGCCACCTCTTCTCTAAGATCCTCTACCTTCCATGAAAGTTTTACCAGCCTTCTGTTCCACAGTTATGACCTATCTTCCCTTTGCAGCCCCTCAATACCACTTTGCCAGGTTTATTTTCCTTCTTAAACCATAGATGTAACCTATTACATATAAAGTATTTGAGGCTTGAAAACATAAACCTTCTTTATAGTTAGTAAGTATTCAAAGGAAATTTGGAGTTGAAATAAATCAAATGTTAATATCTTAAAGAATGAGAATTAGCTGTACCTAGCTATAATTTAGCAATGAAATAAGAACAAAGACTTGACATTTCTCTTTATTCAAACCTTCACAACCTGGGATCACAGAGTGCTGAAGAGAAAGCCAATCTTTCTCTGATATTCTTTCAGTCCAAATGTGTTACATCGTAATTTAGAAAATTACACGGATTTAATTTTTCCAAACTCCAAACACCAAGGCAAGTCTGAACTGAAAAATTACTGTGTGATACTGTTTATATATTTATTTAACAGAAATTACACTTTATCAAATGGTGCCTAGATCTACCTAAAAAGAAATGCTTGCTTTTTTTAAACAAAGTTTTTATGAAGCACTGCTTATGTTTACCACTTGGGTCAGGAGGAATAAAGAACATTTTTGAGATTGGAATTCTTAAACAGGAATATCCAGATAAACATAACTTTAAATAGAGTTTCCAAGACTCTCTTATCTGAACTCCAAGGTTAAAATAAGATAGATCAGAATAACACAGCTCATAATTTACTTCTATTCAACAAGCATTTATTGAGTGCCAAGCAAGAGCCAGGTGGTGGGCAAACATGCTTATATCACAATGTCTGTCTTTAATGCACTCACCTTCTAGCAAGAAAGGCAGGTACATAAATATATATGTAAAAGCCTAAGTGATCAAACAACCAGTTGACCAGTTGCTATGACATTTACTGACCATCAGAGGGCAGACACCTAATGCAGGAGCTGCCCCTAGTGGTCAGTGTGCTCCTACGGCCAACCTCCCACAGCTGACCAACCTCCCATGGCCCCTCCCCCAAGCCAGCCAACATCTGTGGTCTCCTCCTCCCCCTCAGCCAGTGGGCCCCAATCGCCAGCCAGGCTGAGAGACACCATCCATGCATAAATTCGTGCACTAGGCCTCTAGTCTATATATATAAAACCCTAGTGACCATTCAACTGGTAGACATGACATGCCCTGACCACCAGGAGGCAGATGCTCAATGCACAGGCATGGGAAAATGGAACAGACTGATGAAATCTCAAAAGGAAGAGGAGTGTGGAGAGGGCAGGAAGAGATTAACCAAAGATCTTATATGCATACTAGAAACCTGGTTCACAGATTCATGCACCAGTGGGGTCTCTCGGCCTGGCCTGTGGGGATCAGGCCAAAACCAGCAGTCCAACATCCCCGAAGGGGTCCCAGTTTGCAAGAGGGCTCAGGCCAGGCCGAGGGACTACACTGGTGCATGAATCCATGCACAGGGCCTCTAGTATGATATAAAACAGGAAAATAAATGTGATAATAGAAACTAGCTATGACAAATATATACACACATGCTATTTCGTTCTTTTCCCATTAAAGTTGGACTTTAATGTGTGTGGGGATTTGAGAAGCTTAGTCATTAGAACTAAGCTTCTGTCTGGCCTTCTTCTGATTCAAATCCTAAAACTTATTCTGAACCATTTTTGACCTGTGGCAGTTTTGAGAAGCAAACAGTGACAGAATCTGTGCAATCTGTGTGCACAACCTTCCTTTAGTGTATTTATACCAAGCAGAGAAGTTCTAAGCATTATAAGGAATAATGAATTGCATGTTTGATTATACACATTGTTGTCCCTTCACCAAATTACATTATTTCTAACAGTTTTTGCCCTAAGAGTTAGCTCAAAATTTTTGAAAAATGCATGCAGAGCAACATAGTAGTGATCCAGGATGCAAGTGTCAGTGCAGCAGCTTCTGCCAGCTTTGGAATTTTTATTTTCTGGTCCAGCTCTGCCTGTAATTAGTATCACCTGGGGAGCTTTTAAAACACTAAATGTCCAGGCTATACCCCAACCAATTAAATTCCATCTTTGGGAAGTAGAACTCAGACATGAGAATTTGAGGGAAAATGAATCAACTTTTTATTTGGAAATACAGACAGTCCCCAACTTAGGATGGTTTAACTTAATGATTTCTTTACCTTTCTATAGTTAAAAAGTGATATGTAGAAGCCAGGCTTTGAATTATGAAGTTTGATATTTTCCCAAGCTAGCAATATGAGGTCTTATACTGTCTCAGGATGCTGAGCAGTGGCAGGAGCCGCAGCTCCTAGTCAGCCAGGCTGTCACCGGGGTAAGCAACCCAGGCCCTGCAATGCACTGTGTAGCCAGAGGTTTTGCTTTAGTTCAATGCTTCAAACATTCTCCAGACCCAGAATGCTTTCCACTGTGCACATTAATGAGGATCCATACAATAGTCTGTGTTCCTTTCAGTACAGTATTCAGTAAATTACACGAGGTAGTCAACACTTGATTAGAAAATAGAATACGTATGTGCTAGATGATTTTGCCCAACTGTCAGCTAATGCAAGTATTCTGAGCTATTTAAGGTAGGCTATGTAGGTTAGGTGGATTAAGTGCATTTTCCACTTACAGTATGTTCAATTTACAGTTTATCAGGTCGTAACCCCCTTGTAAGCTGAGGAGGATCTATAGTTTGAAATTCATAAAATGTAACAAACATAAAAATAATATAAAGAATGCCTTTTTCTTTATTGAATCACCTAGATGTTTTTCTCTGAACCATTTGAGGGTGTTACATATATAATGGCTCTTTACCTGTGCATACCTCCACTTCAGTGAGTATTTCCTAAGAAATAGGGATATTCTCTTATGTAACCATGTTATAGCAAATAACTTCATGCATTTAAGTTAATACAGTACTTGAAAGTATTTAATTTACTACCCATACTCCAGTTTTGTCAATTGACTTAGTAATGTCCTTTATAGCACTTTTCTACATCCGGTTCAGGATCCAATCTGGTTCAGGGTCAGGAACCACATTGAGTTGACTTTTTTTTTTCTCCTCATTTAACCTGTATGCAGACTTTCTTTATCTTTTGTGATATTGACATTTCTGAAGAATACTGTTCCCCCACTTTAAAAGCTAGAATGCTCCTTATAGTCAGATGCAATGATGCTCTTTCAGCCAGAGCACTGTAATGTCAGTGCATCCTTTCCAATACACAACATCTGGATGCATGCAATGTTCACCTTTTCTCACTGATCTTAATTTGAGCACCTAGTAAAGTGTTGCCCAATTTCTACCTTGCTACTATTAATAAACAGTCTGAGGAACCTATAAGACCAAGGGAATATTTTGCTCCACAACGAAATGTTTCCCAAGGTTTACCATCTGTTGATGATTTTTGCCAGAAACAATCTTTATTATGACAATTGAGAAATGGTTTTCCAACTCAACACTCCCTCCATAGTTACCAGCCACCCCTCAAAAGAGCTCTCCCTTTTCTCCCATGTATTGTATTTATTATAATAATCTACTTATTCTTGATCTGGACTCATAAATTTCCTTTCTAAAAATGTGGGTGTGCAAAGTATTCCAGATGTGGCCAGTAGGAGCCTCTGCATGACTCCTATGCCCTTGTGACATGTCCCCATTTATTTTTATGAACACATTTTTTATCCTCATCTGAAGATGTATTTATTGATCTTAGAGAGAGAGGAAGGGGGAGAGAGAAATTAAGAGAAACATTGATTGGTTGCCTCTGGTAAGCATCCCAAGTGGTAGGGGAGTGGAAATTGAGCCAAAGCCTCAGTATGTTCCCTGACTGAGAATCAAACCTGAAACCTTTTGGTGTACAAGTTGACACTCCAACTAACTGAGCCACCTGACCAAGGCTTGTGAACACTTTCATGCTATGTTGCCCCATCTCTGAAACTCATAATTTTTTCAGGAAATGGTGCCTTTGATAGGAAATGGTAGTAGAGATTAAGATTAAGGTGCTAGGTGTACTTATAGCTAGTGGAGGTTTTGTCTTAGCCTTCTTAGCAAACAGAACTAGGAAATATACACATGTATATATACATATGCATATAAATACATAAAATATACACCCTTACATACATTTACATATATAAATGTACATATAAATTTGCATATATACACATACATAATTTCATGATCATGAATTCACACTGCCTCAACTTGAAATCTATCACCCATGGTTCTATATTGCCTTCTGCATTCCATAGTTGTACGTCTCCTTTTCCACAGTGAGATCTCTGGTTCTTAACAACATCAACTTCAGGGAACAACCATTTTGGAAAAATTTTTGATGTGCCTACTTTAACACTTCCATATACCTATGCCCTAGCAATTCTACCCTCAATATATCCCCAGCATAAGTGAGGACTTATCGTCCACTAAAAACATACAAGAATGTTTATAGCAGTCAAAACTGGAAAGAACCAAAAAGTCAATAAATACTAAAAAAAGTAAATAAATGGTGGCATAGTCTTATGGTATAATACTAAATTGTTATGAAAACGTGCCAGGGTGTTTCTCAGCATCTAGAAGGGTTCGGGAATCTGGAAAAGGGACTGCACATAAATGGACTAAGAGACTAAATACAAAATAAAAATTTGGAGGGCCAGACAGAAGCTTAGTTCTAATGACTAAGCTCCCTAAATCTCTGCACACAAAGCTTTTTATTCACACAACTTTCCCTCTAGCAAAGCCGATATACATATCAAAGGTAAAGTTTGATAAACAATCAAAAGATTATCAGGTTGGGGGAACTGCCTTCAGCTGTTCCAGCAGCAGACAATAATATATGCAGATTTTCAGCCCTGCTGAAGCTGTCCATCATCCTTCTGATGAACTCGCATTTATTATACTAACTTCTAGAATTTGCTTCCAGAATATCCCCCTTTTTGATTTAATAAATTTAACAAGAATGTATGTCATTTGCAGAGCTCGGGTCCTTTTAAGATTTTAAATTCAATGAAATGGATGGAGTTCTATCATGTCCCTTTAAATTGTTGCCAAGCATCAAAGGAATCAGTCTGTAGTAACTTTTTGGTCCAATAATTCTTTGAGTCCCTTTCCAATGTCCAACAGTTTTTTATGGATTCATACCAGCAGTGATACTCTAGTTCTGGATGGTAGACAAATGGAATGACAATGCAGGTCTGACCTTCTTTGACTTTGTTTTGGAAAACTTGCAGTGATGTACAGCTTCTGACTGCTAGAAGGCAAGATGTCTTCACCATCTCCATCTCTGGATTGTTGTTTCTCCTTTGTCTCATCAGCATGTTGCGTGGTGCCACCACCATTTGTGGCTGGAGTAGTCTAGTTAGTTCTTCTCTTGGATCCATTGTTACAGGAATCCACATGGGTTTGGAGTTTTCTGAAAATATTTAAGCATATTTTTGACCAAAGCTTAATAAAGGAATGTTTTCTATAAACTAGACTCAGAATTTTTTCATTTTTCCAAACCATTTTCTTTTGCCTTATTCTGACACCATGTGTGTCTTGCCATTAGCATTACATTAGCATTACAAGTAAAAAATAATTGTAAAGTAAAAAATTTAAGTAATTTAGGCTTGATATACTTAACTTACAGGATATCTCTCTAATATCCCCCTTTTTTGTTTTTAAATATTATTAAGAGGCTTTTTGGAAATCTTTACAATGCAATCTTGATAGCTTTTAATTTAATTCTTTGCACAGAAAAATGACTGCTCTGAATTGATAGCATGATAAGCAGTTTTTAATATGAGTTGAACCATCAGTCAAAAGTTAGATAATGCTTCTAGGAATAGTTTTCTGCCCAGTACAACTAATTTCCCATGAATATTCACTTATTTCAATTTGCCAATTTAAATCAATTTGAAATATGGCTTATTTTCTAACTTTCACTTCGCAGTGGACAGTAAATGATACTAATTGAATTTCTGCTATTAGGCTTTGAGTATTTTTACATAAGCTTTGTTGAGAGGCAAAAACATAAATTATTTATTTTTCTTCTTGAGGCCCTATACATTGATTTTTAATTTCAGTTTTCCAGACATTTTGAAGGAAACTCTTTTTATTTCTTTTTAGAGTAATTTCTAAGCCACCTCAAGAGAGTTTCTTTTTATTTCTTTTTATACCAAGCAACCTACATGGTTGCTTCCTGAATGCTGGCTGATACTGCTGCATGTTTACATTTTAAGTGACTCTCTAAGTTTATGTTCACTTTATTTATAATCAGATTTAATGCTTGAATATTAGTGAAGAGATTTTAAAATTTTTAAATTTCTCTTTTTTAATAACCTTAAAATTTACTTTTAAACATCATTCTTTTTGGCTCATTTGCATATACAGAGGGATTATGGAAGGACTTAATAACTTTTTCAGAAGACTGGCTTATAGGGTGTAAACAAATTTTCACTTTGGCTTTTGTTAAACCTAATTGCTTATAAAAATGTTAGCTTCTCCTATAACTTAATTTATATGAGACCTTGATTATATTTTAAAAAGCTAAATTATATAAATAATTAAAATAGGCATTTTTATTGAAAAAGCAAAGTAAGCAAACTTATGTATATGACCCAAGCAGTACAAATTCCATCCCCTTCCCAGCCTATCTAAAATACAGGCTGCTAGAGGGCTTTTTTGTCTTTAAAATTCCATTGCTTTTTTTTTTTTTCTTCTTAAATTTTGCTGCTGAACAAATCTGGTTCTATAACGTTGCCTTGCCATCATGGATTAGAACTTTATAATATTTAAAATATATGTATATAAACAAAACGTATTTATTAATTTTTATTTGATAAAGCTTTCTACATGATTTCAAGTATATTAGATCAGCCTAATACAAAAATATTTCATGTATATGAAATATTAACATATATATATATATATCCTTTTTTTTTTTCACATTGACAGTCTCCCGGCCTCCCTATCTCCTGTTGCATCCCACTCCCTTCAGAGTCTTGTGTCCATTGGTGTGCTTATATGCATGTATACAAGTCCTTTGGTTGATCTCTCCCTCCCTCCCCAACACTCCCCAGCCTTTCCACTGTAATTTGACAGTCTGTTTGGTGCTTTACTGCCTCTGTTTCTATCTTTTTGTTCATCAGGTTATAATGTTCTTTATCTTCCATAAATGAGTGAGATCATGTGGTATTTTTCTTTCATTGCCTGGCTTATTTCACTTAACATAATACTCTCCAGGTCCATCCATGCTGCTGTAAATGGTAAGAATTCCTTCTTTTTTATAGCAGCTTAGTATTCCATTGTGTAGATGTACTATAGTTTTCTAATCCACTCATCTGCCAATGGGCATTTAGGCTGTTTCCAAATCTTAGCTATGGTGAATTGTGTTGCTATGAACATAGGGGTGCATATCCTTTCTGATTGGTGTTTCTGTTTTCTTGGGATATATTCCCAGAAGTGGGATTATTGAGTCAAAGGGAAGTTCCATTTTTTGTTTTTTGAGGAAATTTCATACCGTTTTCTTTTTTCCCCCTCATGTATATTTTTTATATTTTTTATTTTTTTCTGTAAAATGTCCCAGTTCTTCCATAACTTATAAACATGATTTATACCGAGGAGCGGATGGGAAAGTGGATGGAGGCAGACTTGGGATAGGGAAGCTCCTCTTCTTACTGCCCCCTCAGGGTGGGACCCCAAGATCTTTGTGGGGGTTGATGCCCCAACACCTCCCTGAGGTTGTCTGGCAGCCTATGCCCCTGGTGCAGAGAATCTGGCATGCTCCTCAATTCCAGAACCCCTTCTGGGCCCCAGGTCCACTGGGCTCACAGACCCCATGGCTCCGAATCCTGAAGCGCCCTAGTTCTAGAATTCCCCCCCTCCCACCTCAGCTGCTGGGGTGATGGTCCCCTTCTTTCCACTGCCCCCTGACCACCAAGGAAGGAGGAAAAGGAGAGTTAGGGGGCATAGGTCTCCCCTCTGTTGGGGGAGGAACGGGGGGAATCTCAAGGAGAGAGGGAGTGGGAGGCAGGAACCAGGAGGAGCTCAGCCATTGGTGAGGCCAAAGCCACATTGGAACTTGTTCTTTTGGTGATTCAGGAAGACCCCAAGGGCCAGCGTCAGGGGCAGGGGCAGGAGCTTCTTCTCCAGCATGGCACCCACGATCCAGTTGCTGTCCACAGAGACTCTGAAGAGGAGATTGGCCTTGGGCTAGCCCAGCTGGTACCCAAAGGAGACACTCTTGTCTTCCATCCTTGTGCTGGCTTCAAACTCCACGCCTACCTGCAGCTGGTCACTGGCTTTATGGTAGTATGTTGCGTGCATGCCCACCTGGCCCAACGTTTCTCTCGCCAACCAGTTGTTCAACATGTATTTCCCAGTTAGAGACATGGCAGTACCCTCCTCTCCAGGCCGCAGGTGGTAGACCAGCTCTCTACCCAGTGCCAGGCACCATGTGATGCTCTGAAGGTAGTGGGCCATGAGTATTGCTGAACCCACCAGGACATCTGGGTTCCCGAGGGTCACTGACAGATGCTGTGAAGTCAGAACCCCGGTACTCCCCATCTACCTGCCAGTTCACAAACTTGGGCTGCTGGGTCTGGATGGCCATCTTGGACCTGATGCTGGAGCCCAGCTGAGCACTGAGGCTGCCACTATTGTCCATGTCGCCCACCAGCAAGGGGAATGCCTCTGTGGGGCTCAGCTGCTATGTCCCCACGTATGTGATCCTGAAATGGTAGTTGGATTCCCGATTGTTCTGAGGGCTACTGTGTGGTTCACCTGGAAATGGTTACTCAACCCTTTGTTGACTTTGAGCTTGAAACCTTCCATGTGAATAGGAAACAGCTCCTTGCACTTCCAGTGGCACTTCTCCAACGATCTGGGGCTGGGGAGGCAGCCTCAAGACCCATCTTCAGCAGTCCCTGCTGGTGACCCGGGGATCCATTCTGAACCTTGACCCGCACCCAGGCTGCCCCGAAAGGCAGCAGCATGAACCCCAGAGGAGAGAGTGGAGGCAGCTGCAGACCCACAAGGGCGAGCCAGGGCAGCTGCAATGACCCTGTCAGCAGCAAGCTAGCAGCCAACACATTCCCCATGGTCACTGGCAGCAGTGCCTGTTCTCAGCCTGGGCTCCACTCACACCCCGTGGGCCACACACAACTAAACTCACTGCCACCACCGCCACCATCACCTCCATACTATTCTCCACAATGGCTGCACCAGTCTGCATTCTCACCAGCTGTGCACGAGGGTTCCTTTTTCTCAACATACTCGCCAATACTTGTCGTTTGTTGATTTGTTGATGATTGCCATTCTGACAGGTGTAAGATGGTATCTCATTGTGGTTTTGATTTGAATCTCCAAAAATTAGTGACTTTGAACATGTTTTCATGTGTCTTTTTGCCTTCCTTCTGTTGTCTTTCAAAAAGGTTCTATTTAGATCCATTGCCAATCTTTTATTGGATCATTTATCTTCCTTTTATTAAGTTGTATAAGTTGCCTATAGATGTTGGAGATTAAACCTTTATCAGTGATAACATTTGCAAATATGTTCTCCCATACAGTGGGTGTTCTTGTTGTTTTGTTGATGGTGTCTTTTGCTGTACAAAAGCTTTTTATTTTGATGTAGTCCCATTTGTTTATTTTGTCCTTAGTTTCCATTGCCCTAGGAGCAGTATCAGTGAAGAATTTCCTTCAGTATATGTCTGAGATTGTGCTGCCTGTGGATTCCTCTAGTATTTTTATGGTTTCCTGTCTTATGTTTAAATCCTGTATCCATTTAAAGTTTATTTTTGTGTATGCTGTAAGTTGGTCTAGTTTCATTTTTTTGCATGTATCTGTCCAATTTTCCCAACACCATTTATTGAAGAAAGGGGGAATCCCTGTCTTACTCCATTGTATGTTCATGCTCTCTTTGTTAAATATTAATTGAGCATAGTTGTTTGAGTCGATATCTGGATTCTCTATTGTATTCCATTGATCTATGTGTCTCTTCTTGTGCCAATATCAGGCTGTTTTTAGAACAATGGCTTTGTAATACAGCTTGAAATCTGGTATTGAGATCCCACCTACTTTTTCTTCTTTCTCAGGATTGCTGTGGCTATTCAAGGTTTTATTTTATTCCAATAAATTTTTAGAGAGTTCTTTCTAGGTCTGTGAAATATGCCATTGGTATTTTAATGAGGAGTGCATTGGATCTATAGATTGCTTTAGGTAGTATGGACATTTTAATGATGTTGATTCTATCAATCTATGAACATGGTATGTTCTTCCACCTGTTTATGTCATCCTCTATCTCTTTTTTTCAGTGTCCTGTAGTTTTCTGCAGATAGGTCTTTTTTCTCCTTCATTAAAATTATTCTTGGGTAACTTAATTTTTTTGGTACAGTGGTAAATGGAATTGCTTCTTTAGTCTCTTTATCTGTAAGTTTGCTATCAGTGTAAAGAAATGCCTTAGATTTCTTGGTGTTATGTATCCTGGTACATTGCCAAATTCATTTATTAAATCTAATAGCTTTTTGATGGAGTCTTTTAGGTGTTTTATGGACAGTATCATGTCATCTGCAAATAAAGACAGCTTTATATTTTCTTTTCCAATTTGGAGGACTTTTATTTCTTATTCTTATCTGATCACAATGGCTAATACTTCCAGTACTATGTCAAACAGGAGTGGTGAGAATGGGCATCACTGTCTTGTTCCTGTTCATAGGGGATATTGTTTTAGTGTTTGCCCATTGAGTATTATGTTGGCTGAGGGTTTATCATATATGGCTTTTATGATGTTGAGGTATGATCCTTCTATTCCCACCTTGCTGAAAGTTTTTATCAAGAAAGGATGTTGGATTTTGTCAAATGTTTTTCTGCATCAATTCATATGACTATGTGATTTTTATATTTGTTTATGTGATGTATCATGTTTATTGATCTGCAGATATTTTACCATTCTTGCATCTGTGGAATAAATCCTGCTTGGTCATAATATATGATCTTTCTGATGTACTTCTGGATCCGATTTGCTAGAATTTTGTTGAGGATTTTGAGATCTCTGTTCATGAGGAATATTGGCCTGTAATTCTTTTTCATTGTGTTATCTTTATCTGGTTTTGGTATTAGGGTGATTCTGGCTTCAGAGAAGGAGCTTCGAAGTGTTCCTTCCTCTTGAATTTTTTGGAATAGTCTGAGAAGGATAGGTTTTAGTTCTTCCTTGAATGTTTGGTAAAATTCCTCTGTGAAGCCTTCTGGCCCCAGGCTTTTGTCTGCTGAAAGCTTTTTGATGACTGATTCAATTTTTTCCATAGTTATTGGCCTATTGAGATGTTTAGATTCTTTTTGGTTGAGTTTTGGAAGGCTGTATTTTTCTAGGAATATGTCCATTTCCTCCAGGTTGTCTAGTTTGTTGAAATAGAGTTATTCATAGTATTGCAGTGGAGTCTGTTGTTATTTCTCTGCTTTAATTTCTGATTTTGTTTATCTGGGTCCTCTCTCTTTGCTTCTTGGTGAACCTGACTAGAGATTTTTTCCTTATCTTGTTTGTCCTTCCAAAGAACCAGCTCTTAGTTTTGTTGATCTTTTGTATTGTCTTTTTGGTCTCAATGTCATTAACTTCTGCTCTGATCTTTTTATTTCCTTCCTTCTGCTTACACTGGGCTTTTCTTGTTGCTCTCTTTCTAACTTATTGAGTTGTAAGGTTAGGTAATTTATTACCATTGTTCTTGTTTTGGGCAGCAGGCTTTTATAGCAATGAACATCCCCATCAAGACTGCTTTCGCTGTGTCCCATAGATTTGGGAATGTTTTGTTTTCATTATTTGTTGCCATGATATATTTTATTTCTTCCTTGATCTCTCTGGTAACCCAGTCATTGTTTAATAGCATGCTATTTAGTCTTCATGTGTTTGATTTTTTTTAATGTAGTTAATTTCCAGTTTTATGCCACTGTGATCTGAGAAGATGCTTGATATGATTTCTATCTTCTGGAATTTGAAGAGAATTTGCCTGTGACCCAACATATGATCTATCTTTGAAAATGACCCATGTCCACTTGAGAAGAATATATATTCTGTGGCTTTGGGGTGAAATGTTCTGAAGATGTCAATTAATTCCATCTGGTCTAGTGAGTCATTTAGAATTGATGTTTCTTTGCTGATTTTTTGTTTAGAGGATTTGTCCAATGGTGATAGTGAAGTATTAAAGTCTCCTACTATGATTGTATTGATGTCAATCTCTCCCTTGATATCCTCCAGGCATTTATTTATGTATTTGGGTGCTCTTATATTGGGTATGTATATGTTTACCTGAGTTATTTCTTCTTATTGGATTGCTCCCTTTAATATTATGAAGTGGCCTTCCTTATTTCTTGTTATGTCCTTCACTTTGAGACCTAATTTGTCAGATACAAGTATTGCTACTGCAGCTTTTCTTTCATATAGATTCACAGGAAAAATCTTTTTCCAGCCCTTCACCCTCAGTCTGTGTGCATCTTTTGTTCTGAGGTAGGTTTCTTTTAGACAGCAGATATGGGTCGTGTTTTCTTATCCAGTCCATTACCCTATATCTTTTGATTGGGGCATATATTCCATTTACATTTAAAGTTTTTATTCATAGTTACTTGTTTATTGCCATTTTTATTCTTCATTCCTGTGTTCCTTCTTCACCTCCTATTTCTGTTTTTCGTTTTTTTTTTTCAGCACACCATTTAGCTTTTCTTCCATTACTGTTTTGGTGGTAATAAACTCTCTTAGTCCTTTTTGTCTGTGGAGCTCCTGATTTCACCTTCAGTTTTGATTGAAATCCTTGCTGGGTACAGTATTCTTGGATTCAAACCCTTCCTTTGCATGACTTGTATATTTCATTCCATTCCTTTCCAGCCTGATGTGTTTCTGTTGAGAAATAATTCTCTGGTCTGATAAGGGCTCCTTTGTAGGTAACTTTCTGTCTCTCTCTGGATGCTTTTAAGATTCTTACTTTGTCGTTGGTGTTTGCCAGTTTAATTATAATGTACCTTGGTGTCAGTCTTTTGGGGTTCATTTTGCTTAGGACTCTTGAGCTTCTTGGATTTGTGTGGGTTTTTGCTTCCCTATATTAGGGAAGTTTTCTGTCATTATTTCTTTAAACAGTTTTTATATTCCTTGCTCAATTTTCTCTTCTTCTGGAATCCTTTTATGTGGTTGTTTTATTTCATGTTATCCCGTAGGCTCTCCTCTTGCTTTTTAATTTTTTTTCCTAGAAGCTGCTCTACTTGGGTATTTTTTCCTACCTTGTCTTCTTGCTCACTGATGCTGTCCTCTG
The DNA here is from genome assembly GCA_004026805.1 of Lasiurus borealis. Taxonomy (NCBI): domain Eukaryota; kingdom Metazoa; phylum Chordata; class Mammalia; order Chiroptera; family Vespertilionidae; genus Lasiurus; species Lasiurus borealis. The sequence goes on along the minus strand of PVJN01032177.1, from coordinate 5,936 downwards.
CTCCTTGTTCTATTCTACTCTTGATGCTTTCTATTGAATTCTTTACAACAGTGATATTGTTTTTCATTTGTTCTAGGTTCTTCTTCATTTCCTCTTGGTACTTACACATATTGTCCAATTTGTCTTCCATTTTTTTCAGCCACCTTCTTACCATTTCTCTGAATTCTTTCTCTGGAAGCTTGCTTGCCTCCATTTTGTTACTTCCTTTACTGGTGATGCCAGCTTTTCTTTTATATGAGGACTGTTTCTTTGTCTCCCCATGATCTCTCTTCTGCAGGGGTCTGATTATGTAGTTCTTTCTCCCCTGCGTTTTTTAAAGACACAAAATATAACACAACAAGGCATTAAACACAAATATATTCACATTATTAATAACCCCAAATAAAGGTGACTACCAGAGAAAGCAAATTAGAGGACAGGAAAGAAAGAAGAAGAGAAAACAAAAAGAAAAAAGAAGGAGTGCAAAATTGAAGTTTAGAAAAGGAAAAAAAAACGTAAGAGAGAGATTAAGAAAGAAAAAGGGAAAAAATACTATACATATGGGGAGAAAACTCCAATAGAACAGCCACTAATCCCAACAAATGCCAGCAACAAGTACCTGGACATGAATGCAAACTATAAACAACAACTAATATCAAGCAAGGCAAAGGAAAATAGAAGCAAAAACAAACACAAAACAAAACAAAAAAAAAACAGAAAAAAGGCAAAACAATCTCACAAACAACCATAAAAAATCATATAATCAACTATCAAACAAACATCAACAAAAGAAGAGAGAAAAAAATTTGGATAGTGAAGAAAGAGAAGAGAGAGGTGTGTGTGGACTTGGAGCAGGGGATTGGAAATTCAATATATAAGTTGGGTGAAATTTTAACATGGGGTAAAAGGAAGCAATATGGAAAATCTAAAGCAAGAATAGGGTAAGAGAAATAGGACAACCAAAGGGGGAAAGTAAGGAAGAGAGTGTTGGCATAAAGGTTAAGTTGAGATAGAGTAAAATGATGCTAAAGGAAAGATGAAAATAGAATGTAGAACACTAATCCCAAAGTAAAATAAAGAGAAAATAAAATGACACTTTTAACAAAAAAGATAAAGTAGTAGTAATAATAATACTGATTGAAAATAAAAATGTAATAATTAAAAAGATAAATTCAAGTGAGGAAAAATTAAAAAAAATTAGTTTCTTAAGTAAAAAATGAAAAAAGTAAAAATGTGCAGTATTGAAGGTTATTCACTTACTCTATTATTCTGTTTGGCATGCCTGTTTCCTAGTCATGACAGTTTTGATGTCCCCTGCATTTAACTGCTCCTCAGTATTGTAAGCCAGTTTTAATTTTTAAGCAGGCAGTACGTCTCTATTTCCTATTTTCCTTCATTTGTTTTTACACAAGAGTCAATTTGTGATTCAACTCTTGGATGGCAGTATTTCCGGATTGACCTTCAGGTCTATAGATCCTCTATAGCTAGTGTTTAGATTTGTTTTCCCAGTTTGGTGTAGTGGGTTGCCCCAGAGCTGGTTCTCTCATGGTTATTCCCCGCTGTGATCCACAGGTTCCAGAAAAACAACTTTCCCCTGAAATCTCTTAGAATGACCCCAATTGGGTGATTCTATGTATTGGGCTTAGTAATTAGAAGCAAGGATTTAAAGAGGTAAAAAAAAAAGGGAGACAAAGAGCCAGAGTAAGTATGCATACTCTAGGGCTGCACGCAAGACTGCACAGTCTTTTTTCCCTTGGGTCTAAGCAGCCGGGACATTTTTTAAATTTTTAAGCTGTCCTTTTGTGCCCAGATCAAAATGGGTGGCTTTTTAGAGTTCCCTTTTCTTAGCAGTTCTGCAGACCCCCTTTCACATTCATGTATCACTCCAGCCCCAACATCCGCAGATTTTCCTAGATGCAAACTTCCCCAGGTTCTCCAGCTTTCACAGTGTGTGTAGTTCTCTCTTTTGCTGGGACCAGAGACCTCACCTTATCCCAGGTAAAATCTGACCTTTCTGTGGTGGAGTGTTGAGCTTCTCTGAATCTGCATGCTTGCACCTCTCAGGAACCAATGTTCTCAGGTTCACAGCTGTTCAGTGTGTGCTGTAGTTGTAGATTGCCCAGGCTTTTCAAGTGTCTGATAACATGCACTTTCCCCTTCTAAAGATAGAGAGGTCTCCGCATCTGAGCCAGTCGCTCCAGGAGGGAACCCAGCAGCAGTGGGGGCTGCCTGGTCAGAGGAGCCCCATCCAGCTGTCCCTCAACTCACCAACAAATGCTCACCATGTGACCACACACTCTGCCTTTGTTTTTTCACTCACACACTATCTTGCAGTATGCCTTCTGGCCAGCAGCCATCAAAAATATTTATTTTAAGAAGAGAAAATAAATTCTTTGAATCACTCCAGGGCCTGTGAAATATTCCAAAGTTATCCTTCAGTTAAAGTCTTGAAACTTAACTTGGAAATACTATCAAATACATATGTACATTTAACTTGGAAATACTATAAAATACATACATTATATGTATATATACAAATATATTATTTATATGTATATCTGAGATATATATATATCTATCTATATATATTTATATAGATAGATATAAATGTATATGTGTAGAGATAGATATAGATATAGATTCCAAAGATTATATTATATACTTTTTATAATTATTTTAAAATATATAAATTAAATTTAAAATGGTTTATATATTAAAAATTTGGTTGAGACCACAGAATTAATCCTCTTTTATTTAATTAGATCAATAAGCAATATATTTTTCACTACTAATTTTTCTAGAGAAAATACAAGAATTATTTTCTCAAAAATAAATTTCTATACTTTATGCATTTTGTTATCACAACCATATAATTGCTCCTACCTTAATTTGAACTTTAAACTTTTAGAAGACTTAAATTTTAACTGGCAAGTTAAATACTTAGCATTTCTTAGATCAATAACACCTTTACATTTTAAAAAATATTTTTCAAAAATACAAGATATATTTAATTAATAGATTCAATTCTGTCCTCTAGATTTTTCTTACAAAGCAAACTCAGATTAAATTTCAGTATTTTGTTATTTCAAAATACCTAGACATTTAATAAGTTTTTATCATTTAATTCAGCAAACTCCAAAGTTTTATGTTGCCAGAGGCTCCAGAAAACCATGTTTCTGGCTGACAAAACAGGTTTGGCCTGGATTGTTCTATTTAAAAGTAAATTGCCAAATTTTTCCTGCTGGGTTTTTACCACAGGAAATAAGACCAGCCTTTTTCTCTGTTAAAGAGTGAAGCCAGTTTCCTCCTGGGCTACTTGGACCCCTACTATTAACATATTATTGTTGAAAAGCTTTACTACAAATCTTTTATTTTAATTACATTTATTTATCTATATTTTAACAATTTGGGGATTTTAAAGCTAATTATTATTTCCCATTTACTTTGTTAAATTCTATAAAAAAGATAATTTACTGACTTTTTAGTGGTCTTAATGTTAACTTTGGAATGTGGTCCATATTATTTAAAAACTATCCTTTATTATAGAAACACTAATCTGGTTGCCCAAACTCAGCCTGTATTCTTCCTTTCCTCCTTGGGTCATTTCCACCATCTTTTTTTTTGAGAAAAAAACTGTTTTGGGTTTTATTTTATAGCATTTGTAGAAAGATTTAAAATTAGCTCAAAACCTTGTCCAACATCAAATAGAGTGTTCTTTTGTTTTAAGCTAGTTTTCTCTCTCTACAAGTACAGAAATCCCAAACACATTCCTAAATTCTGTAAAACTTTTAAAAGACCAACAGGGAAAAAAACATGGTGGAGATGAGAGTTTTTTTTAGCACACTCAGGAATGGGCATTCATTTTATAGGATCACCACGTGTCTCCCAACCCCCACATCCTCTTTATTTTGGGAAAATTTAGCACTTACCTAGCTGCATTTCTTTTCTTATTAAATTAAAGGCATGTTTGCACCCAATATAGGAGCACCTAAATATATAAAAAACTCTTGGAGGATATTAAGGGAGAGATTGACAGCAATACAATCATAGTAGGAGACTTTAATACCCCACTGTCACCATTGGACAGATCCTCTAAACAAAAAATCAGCAAAGAAACATCAATCCTAAATGACGCACTAGACCAGATGGAATTAACTGACATCTTCAGAGCATTTCACCCCAAAGCCACAGTATATACATTCTTCTCCAGTGCACATGGGTCATTTTCAAAGATAGATCACATATTGGGTCATAAGAAAAGTCTCTTCAAATTCAAGAACATAGAAATCATATCAAGCATTTTCTCAGACCACAGTGGTATAAAACTGGAAATCAACTATAATAAAAACAATAGAAAGAAACCAAACACTTGGAGACTAAACAGCATGCTATTAAACAACGACTGGGTAATCAGAGAGATCAAGGAAGAAATAAAAAACATCATGGCAACAAATGACAATGACAACACAACAATACAAAATTTATGGGACACAGTGAAAGCAGTCTTGAGAGGGAAGTTCATAGCCCTACAAGCCTACTGCAAAAAACAGGAAACAATGGTAATAAACCACTTAAACCTACAACTCAAAGAGCTAGAAAGAGAGCAACAAGAAAAGCCCAGTGTGCTCAGAAGGAAGAAAATAGTGAAGATCAGAACGGAGATAAACAACTTGGAGACCAAAGAAACAATTCAAAAGATCAACAAAACAAAGAGCTGGTTCTTTGAAAGGATAAACAAGATTGATGGATCTCTAGCCAGGCTCATCAAGAAGCAAAGAGAGAAGACCCAAATAAACAAAATAAGAAATGAAAGAGGAGAAATAACAACAGACCCTGTGGAAATACAAAGGATTGTTAAAAAATACTATGAACAACTCTATTCCAACAAATTGGACAACCTGCAAGAAATGGACATTTTCCTAGATAAGTATAACATCCCAAAACTCAGTGAGGAGGAAGCCAAACATCTCAATCGTCCAATTAACTATGGAAGAAATTGACGCAGTAATCAAAAAGCTTCCAGCAAATAAAAGCCCGGGACCAGATGGCTACACAGGAGAGTTTTACCAAACATTCAAGGAAGAACTAAAACCTATCCTCCTCAGACTATTCTAAAACATTCAAGAAGAAGGAACACTTCCAAACACCTTCTATGAAGCCAGCATCACCCTAATACCAAAACCATATAAAGACAACACAATGAAAGAGAATTATAGGCCAATATCTCTCATGAACATAGATGCCAAAATCCTCAACAAAATTCTAGCAAATCGGATCCAGAAGTACATTAGAAAGATCATAAACCATGACCAAGCAGGATTCATCCCAGGAATGCAGGGATGGTTCAATATCCGCAAATCAATAAATGTGATACATCACATAAACAAATTGAGAGATAAAAATCACATAGTCATATCAATTCAGGCAGAAAAAGCATTTGACAAAATCCAACACCCTTTCTTGATAAAAAAAAAAGAAACTCTCAGTAAAGTGGGAAATGAAGGATCATACCTCAACATTATAAAAGCCATATACGATAAACCCACAGCTAACATCATACTCAATGGGCAAATACTAAAACAATTTCCCCTAAGAACAGGAACAAGACAGGGATGCCCACTCTCAACTCTCCTGTTCGACATAGTACTGGAAGTATTAGCCATTGCAATTAGACAAGAAGAAGAAATAAAAGGCATCCAAATTGGAAAAGAAGAAGTAAAGCTATCCTTATTTGCAGATGACATGATATTGTATATATAAAACCCAAAGGACTCCATTCCAAAACTAATTGACTTAATTAATGAATTTGGCAATGTAGCAGGATACAAAATTAATGCTAAGAAGTCTGTGGCATTTCTATACACTAATAGTGAAATTACAGAAAGAGAAACTAAAAAAGCAATCCCATTTACCATCGCACCAAAAAAATTAAGATACTTAGGAATAAACCTAACTAA
>PVJN01032176.1:0-24331 GCA_004026805.1 Lasiurus borealis | reverse complement strand
CCCAAAACATTAACTTATGCCCCAAGAATTTATAAACATCATTTATCAGACAAGGAGAAAGAACACTTGGGTAATATTTTGATAGGAGCTTTGAAATTCAGTATTGTAAATATAATCGATGAAATGGTTTTTCATAGGTCAGATACTAAAAGTGTTTGGTGATTTACATATAGATATTTCAAAATAAGAAAATGACCTAGTGAAACACTGTTCTATTTTGTTTTTAAGAAAGCTGCTTTGGCATGGTAGTTTTTAATTACAAACATACACTCTAGGGTTGAATGTCTTAGATCTGTGGTCGGCAAACTGCGGCTCAAGAGCCACATGGGTCTCTTTGGCCCCTTGAGTGTGGCTCTTCCACAAAATACCATGGCCTGGGGAGCCTATTTTGAAGAAGTGGTGTTAGAAGTTTAAGTTTAAAAAATTTGGCTCTCATAAGAAATTTCAATCGTTGTACTGTTGATATTTGGCTCTGTTGACTAATGAGTTTGCCGACCACTGTCTTAGAGGAATGAGAAAGTTAGTCTCATATGCATTGGCTGATAGAAGATGACAGAAAGGATGTAATTAAATGTAAAATAAATATATGCTTTGTTTTCTTAAGACTGAAGCAAGTGTTAAAAACTGTGATAGATCTTTTAATCTGTTGCTATGCCAACAGAAAATTTTTAAGTGGATTCAAGAAATGGGACAATTTTAAGGAATATAAGCACAACCTATTTCAAATAAGTAAAATGGTATTCATATTATCCCCCCAAGGGAATAGCGTCTTAAGGGAATTAGTGTAGAATTAATGGATCAGGTTTTTTTTTTTTTCCTCTAACCACAGCAGACATGAGGCACAAAATCTCAGGCTATATTTCTCTCAGATCTAGATCTGAATTTAGGTTAAACTTTTTTAGGATTGTGGGGAGCACTGTTCCCTAGTGTGTAGGTAGCAAGACAACATGTTTCTACCATTTTAAGACTAATTAACACACACAAGAAACAAAAGTCAATAAATCTAGACCTGTATTTGTCTGTATAATACCAAGATGACATAGTTTTCCTATATAAAAACATCTTAATAAAATATATTTTTTTGCAAATTATTGGCATTCTTTCTGAATCAAAGATAGGCATTATTTTTCCAAAGAAACAAAGAGTAAGATGAAGGATGACCATAAATCTATAAATTTTAGAGAACTAAAATGATAAATTTCTTCAAGTTCTATTTATATGAGATAGGACTTTAACAATGGGATATTCAGTGCAATGATCAACTTTATAGCTTTCTCACAAATAAATACAGGCACTTCTCTTTTTGAGGGAAGTTATGTTTATTATAAAAAAAAATTAGTACATCCAGAGGGTCTTTCCTTAAGTATTGAGCAAGTCAGGTACAGATTGCCTCCACACAATAAAGATGAAAATTTAGTTCAACTGCCTTTCCTGAAGGTATTCTATAAAGAAAGAACTAGATAATTCACAGTAATTAAAAACTGTTTTCAATTAAATGCTTGTCTGTGTGGGTGAGTCTGTCTAATTGCTTATGAGCAATAAAAGAAAAACCCCTACTTCAGCTTCTTTTCAAATGTTTATTTTTAAATTACTTAATTATCAAAAGGAATGACTATGAATTATGATTTTTTTTATATTGTGATTATTTTGTTTTGCAAAATAACATCTGAAAATGAGTAACATAAGGAGAGAAGTAGCATTCTTTTTTTCTACTAGGTTTCTATCATCTGTCCTTAGATTTTGCTTTAATTTTTAAACAGGTGGATCTGAACAGATCCACATCTCTAAATCCTGAGCATATTTGCACAGAGAGAAGGATTACCTGTTGGCTATTGGATGTCATCCAGTTTCCTTTCATCTTTGTTTTCTGAATAGTGAGCCACCACTATTACATATTAAATGACAGCTTTATCATTACATCAGTACCCTTCAGCAGTCTGCTAACATGCTTATGCATTTACCTAAGAAATATAAGCTCCACTGACACCTCTTTCTATATTCAGTGTACATTATTTCCTAGAATATCTAAAAACCATAGGTACAGTGGTAGCTTATGTATGTTACCAAAAAAAAGTATGAGATTTGGTGAACATACATGATCATTATACTCTTAAACATAGTTGACTGTCCTGTACTATGTCATAAAGTGTTCCCTTCTTTCTCGTCTCTCCCCTGCTCCTCGCAAAAAAAAATAAAAAATAAAAATTAAGAAAACACAAAACACAGTAACTTTGGGGGAAAATAATTCATGAGCATGGTTGGATACATTCAGAAAAATTTGATCTATACTATTGGCATTCAAAAATTTTAACTACAGAATACTTTTATTTGGAGCAGAGCCCAAGATATAAAAATATAAACAAAAAACAATGACCTTCACTGTTGGGTCTCCTGGCTCACTGGATACCTCCAAACTATCTAGTAAGGGTAGTTTGAAAACCACTAGCCTTTATTTTCATTGGATTCTTTCATTATATTTGTTTTCTACATTTTCCCTTTCGGTATGGAGTACTATACATTTTAATCTGTAAAGATTTAGAAACGCCTACACCATATCAGATATATTAGTAATGGTATTTCTGCATCTTCTATCTCATGTTTTATTCAACCTGCCCATGCTTCTGTTTCCTCATCTGTAAATGGGAATTGTAATGGTATTTAACTTTTGCAAGTATTATATTTATACATTAAGAGTAATATATAATTAATATTTTATAAGCACATTTATATATTACCTGGATGTACTGTATGATATAAGAAACTGTATTTCTATTTATATGTACAAAGTGCTTGGGACAACCAGCAATAAATAAAGCACTTGTGAAATATAAAAATAAAAGCATAAGTGGAGTTGGTACAACTTATAAGTGTGAAAGTAACATGTTTTATATAAAAGGCCAAAATATTTTCTATTTTGTTTCTAATTTTATGCTTTAGGCTACTCTATAGTTGTTGATTTGCAAGGTTGAGTTGCACCAAAATTGAGTTGAAGTATTCAGGAAATGACTGTCCACAGAGCTCTTATTTTCCATAAACGGACATTTCCAAAAGTCCAGAGGTTCAGCCACACATGGTTAGGTATCCCGGGTTCATTCCCCTCACGGCTGCTCTCAGTCAGGCACACAACACTGTAGCTTGTTCTCATCAGTTTGGTCTGTCAGAACCCTGAGGATCTGAACATCATCTCTAACCTGGTGATTTCATTGTTTACTCTTTTTTTTTTCTTCAGAACATTTATAACATGTTAAATGGGCCTTCAGAGACAGTTCTGTTTCTACTTCTCTTTCCTATATTTTGTTTACTTTATATCCTTTAATGAGGACTGGGATCCTGATTGGTTTAATTCTTAGGATAACTACAAGGTTCTTTTTCTTGGGAAGGGGTAAGAAAAAAGAAAATAAATTATGTCAAATATTTCTTAGTGGCTTAAAAATCTAGATAAACATGAGTAAACAAAATTAAATGCATGAAAATAGAATACCAAAGCAAGTGCTTAGCTGCCAGAGATGCCAGATTGTCTTTTCCTCCTGCATTTTGGTCATAATGTGTTATATTTCCTGTGTATCACGTTATCTTACGGGATTTTAGTATCCTTTATATGATTTTGAGTAAATTTAAGGGCTGCTCAGGTGTCCCTAATTTTATAACAAAAGCAGTTCACACCACAAAGCTGTGATCTTGAGAAAATCATAAATGAAACCAAAGTTCTGTGTGAGAACCCATAATGAACTGTTAGAATTTGGAGGGATCTCACATAAAAATTACATTCCAGAAAATGTTATAATGACGCCATTCATTTGGTATCCTGGGTATTTCAATAGAGACCTTTTCTACTCTTTCTATTCAAGGAGTAAAAATAAAATTAATACAATTTTCAAAGCAATGAACCCTTCTACTTGAATGTACTTAACAACTATTTTTTAAAACACTGCTTTAAAAAAGCATTATCCTATAGGATGCATTCATAATTGAATGCTCAAAATTAAAATTGATATAAAACATTTTTAAAACTTGATGGGTTAAGAAAACATTTCTAGCCCAGCTGGCATGACTCAGTTGTTGAACATTGGCCTATGAACCAGGAGGTCACAGCTCGATTCCTGGTCAGGGCACATGCTCAGGCTATAGGCTCAGTCCCCAGTAGGGGATGTGCAGGAGGCTTCCAGTCAGTGATTCCTTCTCATCATTGATGTTTCTATCTCTCTCTCCCTCTCCCTTCCTCTCTGAAATCAATAAAAAAATATTTTTTTAAAAAAAGAAAACTGAGTGGGTTAAATTTTACTAAAGAGGGAGCTCAAATAAGGCCAATAAATGTTTTTTTCTTCCTATATTCTGTTTGAAGTCATTGCATGGAAATCCTAAAATTTTTAACTAATTACTTGAAGAACAAAATTTAATTACAATTCAACATATGTTTATTAAGCACCCACTATATGAAAGTCACTGTGCTAAATGTTGCACTAAACTCTTTGGGAAGTGCAACAGTGTATAGATTTTTCTAGATATCATTTCTTCAAAGAACATGAAGACTAATAATAAAATATAACATTTTCAAATATAACTATTATAATACTATCTAGTAATTACTAAGTAAGGGCTATCCACTAAGTGCTTTACCTATATTAATGTATTTAATCTTCACCACAACCTTAAAATTTATATGTGAGGAAACTAGGCACAAAGAGGTTAAGTGACCTATCTGAAAATTATAAAGCTATCAAATGACCAAGCCAAGGTTGAACCCAATCAGTCTAGATTCCAAGTCCACACTCTGAACCTCTGATCCTCTCTATTCTATCAAACAAAATTGTACTTTATGCCAAATTAAAGTTCAAGAGTGCAATTAGGATTAAGAAAATAAAAAAAAAAACACTAAGAATTAAGGGCTCACAGTAAAAGCATTTCCCACCTGGGTTGGCTGTTACTGTAACAGGAATTTGCATGAGGCACACCGAAGTTGGCTTTTCCTTATAGTTCTTGATCAAGGTGTTCTATTTTAATCATCTTAGCAACTGTAATGATATCCTATGTACCATAGTCCATCCAGGCTGCTACAACAAAATGCCATAGACTGGGTGGCTTATGAACAACAGGAATGTATTTTTCACAGTGGCTAAAAATGTGAGGTCAGAGTATCAGCATGGTTGGGTGAGGGCCCTCTTACAAGCTGCAGACTTCTCCTTATATCCTCATATGGATAGCCCTCCAGGACCTCTTACATAAGGGCACTAAATTTCACTAATGAAGGCTCTGCCTCATGACCCAATCCCCCCTGCACCAATACCATCACCTTGGGGATTAGATTCAACATATGAATTTGGGGGTGGAGGACACAAACTTTTAGACCATGGCACTATTTTTACATGGCAGTTCATTTTCATTTACTGAGCAAAATTATTACTTCGACTTTACAGGGTAAAGAGAAAGTCTCAAATAATTTAAATATTTTTACAATGCTCTAACATAACTAAGTTACGAAGAGTCTGAAAGATAAAGGTTGAGTTAGACCTTAAAATATAAGTATTTTAATAGGTAAAAATATGGTAGAATTTTAGGCAAAGGTTTGGTAAAGCACAAGATTTGAGAGCAGATAGAGTAAACAATGTGTAGGAGAAAGTTATGAGTGGTCTAGTTTGACTGGGATATGGGATTCATCTAAGAGATAAGATGTTGGCTTTGGTAGAGAAAAAAAATCCAACAAGCAACAAGAAGTATGAGAATGAGACTCTGGGGAGGTGTTGATGCTGGCAATAAAAGACTGGAAGTCATCTTGTGCAAGTGATAACTGAAGCTCTGGGAAAAAGCAAAATTGTGAAGGGAGGTAAAGTAGAACTAGGGTTATAGAAGGAGGCCAAGGGACATGCAGGGTGAGAGAAAGAAGGGAAAACCATGACTAAAATAGGAAATAGCCCTCAGATAAGAAATACAGAATAAGATAGCAGTGTCCAGAAAGAAAAAGATGATCTCAAGGACTGGGTAGACAAAAAGGCAAATGCTATGTGTTTTAAGATACAAAAATGGGAAATAAACATGTGCTTTTACGCAAATACACACACACACACACACAGTCTATCCAAATTGATTTTTAAAAATGTCATTTACTTACAGTATACAACCTATTCTACAAAACAACTTTATAAAACATCATCAAAAATTGCATATGGATTTGAATTTTTCCTTGCTGGGAAAAATATTAAAACATACTTGTCACCAAAAATTTTTCAAGTTTTATAGGAACACTAAGCATGGTAATACTTTATTTTCTCCAACATACATCTGGTAATTTAAAGAAAAAAAACACAGTATTTCCTTTAAAAATACAGTGTGGCCCTAGCTGGTTTGGCTTAACGGTTAGAGTGTCAGTCCTCGGATTGCAGGGTCCCAGTTCAATTCCAGTCAAGGGGTATATCTTGGTTGCAGGCTCAATCCCAGGCCCTGGGTGGGGCATGTGGAAGGCAACCAATCAATGTTTCTCTCTCACATCAGTATTTCTCTTTCTGTCTCTCCCTCTCCTTTCCACTCTCTCTAAAAATCAATGGAAAATTATCCTCAGGTGAGGATTAACAACAACAAAAAATCTATATAATAAAGAGGTAATATGCTAATTGGTCCTAACAGTGTCACGGTCACGGCCAGGATGAGCGCACAACAAGAGCTGGTGGGTGGGGACGGGGGTGGGGACTTGTGCCACCAGGACATGAGGCTGCTGCAGGGGGCAGCCCCCCCTGGCGGAGGCATGCACAGGCTCACAGTGCTGCCAGGCCCAGAGGAGGCATCGGGACAGGCTGTGGTGGCGCTCCTGGAGGAAGTGCGCACAGGCCTGCGACAGTGCCCCAGCCCGGAGGGGGTCATCAGGACAGGGGCAGGGCCTCAGTGGAGAGGTCTCAATACTCGTGCACAGAGAGAAAGGGAGAGCACATAGGCAGTTAGGGGGTTTAGGCCAAAAGAGGAGGGCAGATAGGCAGTTAGGGAGATCAGACCAGCAGGGGGAGAGCAGTTAGGTAGTTAGGGGGATCAGGTCAGGAGGGTAGAGCAGTTAGGGGCATCAGGCAGACAGGTGAGTTCTTAGGAGCCAGTGGTTCTGGATTATGAGACGGACCCCAGAATAGAGAGAATATAGGCCAGGCTGAGGGGCCATCCACCCATGCACAAATTTCATGCACCAGGCCACTAGTGCAATATAATAGTTATATGACCTGACCTTCAGTTAATCAACATGTAGTCTTGGTAGTGAAGTCCCATATGCAGATCCTTTTCCTCAAGTATCTTAGGTAAGAGACCTTCAGCCCACTCCTCTCAAAATATCCTTTCAACAAAAAGAGTACTTTACCCCCACCCCTAAAAAAGCTGTGTGCCAATTGTCTTCTGGAGCTTCTGATTTCTTTCCAACTTGCACATGCTCACATATGCTATTAACAACTCACTGAATCCTTAGCAATTTTAACATACACCCTGTATCCCAGATATTGAAATTACACTTACCAAGTTTAATAAAATGTACTGAAAGCAGCATTGAAGTACAACTGCACATCGGTTTTTATAAAGATCTTCCTCTGTCTGCTATGCAACCTAAAATAGTTTTCTCAAAAAGAAACCTTTTTTTTTCTTTCTTCTTTAATTCATCCTCTCCCTCCTTTCTCCTGTCTCTGTTTTTCTGCCTTTGTTATTCTGTGAAAAAAAATGAACATATTATCACATTGATATTTCTTCCTAATGATAGCAACATTTATTCCTGGAGGGTTTGTTAGCTAACTTGTTTCACCTGTGGCAGTTTTAGGTACATCTCAGATTGGAATTTCTATACCTATCTAAATGGATCCTTTCTCATCTTGCCCCTAGGCCTCTGAGGTATGGAATCCATGGTGTGTTCTGATGTTATTCAATGATAAGGCAGGAGCAGAGATTAGATGTGTTCTGAACTGTATTCATGTTCGCTTTTTGGTTGCCTAGGAGAAGGAAGAAATCTTTAGAAAAATATTTCAGAAAATCTTTTCTGAGTTGATATGTAGTGCATTTTTCCTTTTTTTATCCAAGGTGACAGTGTGTGTGAGATGTAAAGATGAGTTTGCTCAGGCAATTACCCCTTGTTGATCGCAGATTATTTCCTCTGGCAAACTCGAAAATAACTTGTTGGTGTATAAGTTACTGCTGTTCTGGGATGTAGTAATTTACTCTCCTGCCTTTTTTATGAGCACATTTATTTTAATCAGTAGAGTTCAGAATAGCTCTTTTTCATCTAGCTCCATCTCTTTTGGAGTTATGCACCTTCTAGCATATAATGAAGGAAGGTCCTTTTGCACACACAGGAGAAAAGAGGCATAATATATTACTGAAAAAAATGGCCTTTGAACAGGAACTCACATCCTATGATCTTCAGTTTCATGCTAAAAACACAATTTATTCTCTACAGTTCTAGCCAAATTTTTCTTACAAAAACAATGTTTCACCTTGCAGAGCAACTCAACATTATCTTTCATTCTGAGGACTGATAACATAGAATAGTTATACACGTAGGATGAAGAAGAACATAAAAGAATTCAGGTTGGCAAAACTGATACAAGTTTTAAGAAATATCGCAGGTTATACACACTACTGAAATGCTTGTAGGATACAAGCAAGCTGGGGAGTTTTACACCCTTCACCATTTTGCAGATGAAAAATGAAAGAGTCAAGACAAAGATAATTTTTTCATGGTAACTAAGAAGTTTAATAGAGATCAAACAAATATTTTAACTAAAGTCCCTTGCCTCTCGTATTATACAGTTTCTCTTAAAGGGAATTCTTAGCCATCTCCTCAAAGAGCTCTTGATAATTCAAATAGAGGTAAACCCATTTCTGGGTATTTATATGAAGAATATCCAAAGACACTAATTCAAAAAGATATATGCACCCCTATGTTCTTTGCAGCCAATAACCAATATACAAAAACAACCTATGTGTCCACTGATGGATAAATAAGGTATGGTATGTATGTATGTATTCCATTTCTCTCACACAAACACACACACACACACACACACACACACACACACACACATAAAAGCATAATATGTAAATCGACCAAATGGCCAAACAGCAGAAGGACTGTCCAGATGACCTTCCAGATGAATCAGGGACTGTGAAGGCCTACTTTTGCATGAATTTCGGGCATCAGGCCTCTAGTATATATATAATATTCCACATATATATTCCATATATATATATATATATATATATATATATATATATATATATATATATATACCAGAGGCCCAGTGCACGAAATTCATGCATGGAGTGGGGGGGGGAGGGGCGTCCTTCAGCCCAGCCTGCTCCCTCTCCAATGTGGAACTGATCCAGGTAGAATCAGTCCTAAATGGGCAGTTGGACATCCCTCGCACAATCCAGGAGTGTTGGCTCCCAACTGCTCACCTGCCTGTCATCTTGATTGCCCCTAACTGCTTCTTCCTGCCAGCCTATTCACCCCTTAACCACTCCCCTGCCAGCTTGATTGATGCCTAACTACTCCACTGCCAGTCTGTTTACCCCTAACTGCCCTCCCCTTTGGGCCTGGTCACCCCTAATTGCCCTCCCTTGCAGGCTTGGTCACCCCTAACTTCCCTCCCCTGTAGGCCTGGGTCCCCCCCAACTGCCCTTTCCTGCAGGCCTGATCATCCCCAACTTTCTTATTCTGCCATCCTGGTCACCTTCAACTGCCCTCCCCAGCTGGCCACCTTGTGGTAGCCATCTTGTGTCCAAATAGGGGCAGGATCTTTTGACCACATGGGGGCAGTCATATTGTGTGTTGGAGTGATGGTCAATCTGCATATTACACTTTTATTAGATAGGATAGTGGCCTGGTACACAGGTGGGGCTAGCTGGTTTGCCCTGAAGGATGTTCCAGATCAGAGTGAGTATTCCCTTGGGGTGTGGGTTGGCGTGGGCAAGGGGCCTGTGATGGTTTTCAGGCTGGCAATGCCCCCCGGCAACCCAAGCAGAGACCCTGGTATCTGGGATTTACTTATCTTCTACAATTGAAACTTTGTAACCTGGAGCGAAGCCAAGCCTTCTGCTTGCACAGCCATTGAAACTTTGTTGACTTAAGCGGAGGCCTGGGCTGGCCAGGGTTTGCGGAAAGCTTGGCTTCCACCATCTCCAGGGCAACCCAAGCCTCCCTCCTGCTCTCTCTGTTGCCATAGCCATCTTGGTTGGGTTAATTTGCATACTCACTCTGATTGGCTGGTGGGTGTGGCTGGAGGGCATGGCTTGTGTGTATTGCAGAGGTACAGTAAATTTACATATTACTCTTTTATTAGATAGGAGATTACATATATATATATATATATATATATATATACACTAAAGGCCCAGTGCATGAAATTTGGGCACAGGGGGAGAAGGCAGAAGTGTCCCTCAGCCCAGTCTGCACCCATTCCAATCTGGGACATCCCTCTCACAATGCAGGACTACTAGCTCCCAACCACTTGCCTGCCTGCCTGCGTGCCTGCCTGATTGCCCCTAACTGCTTCTGCCTATCAACCTGATCACCCCCTAACCACTCCCCTGCCAGCCTAATCAACGCAGACCCGATTGCCCATAACTGCCCTTCCCTGCAGACCTGGTCCCTCAAACTGCCCTCCCCTGCTGGCTATCTTGTGGAGGCCATCTTGTGTCCACTTGCAGGCAGCCATCTTTGACCACATGGGGGCGGCCATTTTGTGTGTTGAAGTGATGGTCAATTTGCATATTACCTCTTTATTATATTATATCATATATATATTTGTGTGTGTGTGTGTGTGTGTGTGAAATGGAATACTATTGAGCGATAAAAAATGAAATCCTGCAAGCTGTAACAACATAAATCAATCTTGGGGACATAATGCTAAGTGAAATAAGTCAGAAGGAAAAAGAAAGTACTGTGTGATTTCACTAAAGTGAAATTTAAAACAAATTAGATACAGAGAACAGAGAAAAAAGAGGTATATCATTTAGTTTTCTCTGGAACATAACAGCAATGACAATGTTAGTGACTCAACTACTCCACTCAGTTCTTTCCAAGGGAAGTGCAAAGTTCACCTGATTGAGCACAGATACCAAAAGCTGAGAGCTGTGCATTCTTTTAAAATACATTTTTATTGATTTCAGGGAGGAAGGAAGTGGAAGAGAGAGGTAGAAACATCAGTGATGAGAGAAAATCATTGACTGGCTGCCTCCTGCATGCCCCACACTGGGGATCAAGCCCGCAACCTGGGATGTGCCCTGACCAGGAATTGAACCATGACCTACTGGTTCATAGGTCAACACTCAACCACTGAGCCATGCTGGCTGAGTTGACAGCATCTGCTACTGCTGATTTATGTTCTTGTTACCTTATCCACTCAGTCATACAATGCCAAGTAAAAAGTTTCCTCTTATCTTGAGTTTTATTAAGAGAACAGAGAAAAAATAAAGCTGCAGAAGCATTTGGTTTTCTTGAAAATAAGAGGAAAGCAATTTGAAAGCATTACTTCCTTGTGCTTCTTCTATAGAAATTTTTTATATAGGTAAAAGGAGAATGTTACAATTAATTTTCTTGTTAATAACAAAAATTGGGAAATAGAAAAAAGTTAAAAATGGCAGGATTATTTTACAAATAGTTTTGTGACTCTTTTATATAAAATTCTAGTGGCCAGGTGCACAAAATTCATGCACATTAAAAAGGAATTTAGATGACATGTTTTAATGTTGCTATTTGCCCTTTCTCTATAATAGAAGAGTCAGAGATGAAAAAAAAAATTAGTAAAATGTATATAAAAATCTCCCTCCTGTCAGAGTCTGGAGCACGCTGCAGGACCTAGAGTCAAGTCCCCACACATTGCCCACACACACTTCGAAAACATAGAAGGCACAGACCTGGCTGCCCTCACCTGCATAGGGTGAGACCCAGTCCCAGGCAACCCAGGCCCTATCAAGCCCCTTTGGGCAGTGGGTGCAGCCTCAGGACCCCAGCCCTAGCATTGGGGCAGGGGACATGGCCTGAAGTTCCCTGTCAAGTCCTACAGGATGGGGGGAGGGTGGCTTGAGGTCCCTTTCCTGGTCAGGTACCATGAAGCCTCAGGTCCCTACTGTTTGGTCATGATGTTATGTTATCCTGGCTAATTTGCATATGCCTCTATTATATAGATAGATGATAGATAGATAGATAGATAGATAGATAGATAGATAGATATTTGGGCAAGACACTAGAATATATGAAATCACCCATGCAAATTTATAATGCCAATTTAACATACAACCATATTCCTGATGACATTTTCACCTAGAAGTCACATCAATGTGTTAGATATGTTAATAATTAAACAGAACAGCAGAAAGGTTTTTACTTTTTTTTCTTTGGTTACTCCTCCCCTGAGGATATTTCTCCCTTGATTTTTAGAGGGAATTGGAAGGGAGAGACGGAGAGAGTGAAGCATCGATGTGAGAGAGACACATCTATTGGTTGCTTCCCACACATGCCAGATTGGTGCCTGGGATCAAGCCTGCAACCGCAACCAAGATATGTGCCCTTGACTGGAATCTAACCTGGGACCCTTCAGCATGCAAGCCAATGCTCTTTACATTTTTGTTGTTGTTGAATAAGTAGAAATTCTCTATTTCACTAGCATTAAATTTGTTTCCCATGCCTTAGATCAGCGGTTCTCAACCTGTGGGTCGCGAACCCTTTGGGGGTCAAACTACCCTTTCATAGGGGTCGCCTAAGACCATTGGAAAACACATATTTCCCATGGTCTTAGGAACCAACAGACCGCTCCTCAGACCGCTCCTCGGTGTAGCAAAGTGTAGCAATGTAGTTTACTGTTGTCATATGAAGACTGTTGTCGCAGCATTAGGAAGGTTGAGAATCACTGCCTTAGATGATTGCAAGGAAACAGCCCAAATCTATGCTGAAGCAGGAATCCATGGTGTTGTGTTTTTTTTTAATATATTTTAAAAGTAGCAAGTTTATAAATTTATTCTCCATAATAAACTGTTGTAAAATCTGGAAATATATACTAAACAAATGCTCTGTTCTCTTTAATATAAACCTTGTGTGAGGAGAAAGTAGAGAATAATAATTACATATACACTAGAGGCCCGATGCATGAAATTCATGCAATAGAAGGCCTTCCTTCCTCTGGCTGCTGGCACTGGCTTCCCTGTGACACCTGGAGCCTAGGCTTCCCTTTCAGCCCAGCTTCATCTAGGTCACCTGGACTAATTAGAATATTACGCTTTTATTATTATAGATATGTGTATATACTAGTATATATATATATACTAGTCAGATTATTATGATCTCTGAATGCATAATAATCTGTCTGGCCACTCAGTGTATTATGTGTGTGTGTGTGTGTGTGTGTGTGTGTGTGTGTGTGTGTGTGTGTCAGAGGCCCAGTGCATGAATTTATTTAGAATGGGGTCTTGCCAGCCTGGCCAGGGGGAGGGGACATGGGCAGTTGGCCAGCCTGCCTGCTGGTTGAACTCCTGGTTGAGGGGATAATTTGCATATTAGCCTTTTATTATATAGGATATACACTGAGTGGCCAGGTTATAATGCATTCAGTGATCATAATAATCTGGCCACTCAGTATTAATATAAAGGGTGTCCCCAAAAAATGTATACACACTTTGGGTAATTATAAATGCAGTGTTTACTAAAATACATTTCATTTTCATAATTGAAATCAGCTGTTAAAAGTATGTATACATTTTTGGGGATACACCCTGTATATATCAATTAGGTTTGTAATTAGTTATTTTTCAAATTAGTTGTTCAAAAAATAATATTAAATATTATACAATTTGAAACATACAGCCTTACTTGTCTAATTTCTGATGAGAACAAACAACTAAAATGTTAATGTTATAAATATCACTGCTGTCACTTGACTGATACTTAAAAGTAATAAAATTGTTAAGAATTATTTTATTTTAATGATGTAATGTCAAACAGTTTGCCAATAAGAACCATAAAAGACTCAAAAAATTAAGAGTAGCTAATTTATTTAAAGTGGAAATTATGGAAAATTAAAATATCTGGGAGATTTGTCTTGATTCCTTGAGCAAATAAAGTTGAAAAAAGCAAATAATAATAATAATAATAATAATAATGATAATAATAAAAAACAGAATTACTTCAGAGAGATTCCAAGAAAAAAATAAAAATGAAATAGATAAAGCAACATAAAAAGCCACAAAGACTGGTAGTTTTATCCTAGATAAAACATTATCATCTCACTGATTTAAAAATATAATGTGAAGAAACTAAATCACTCTAAAAATTAACTTATTTTCTTTTAATCTGGAATCCAGTCTAATAACACTGATCTGGGTAGTTTTGCCAACAGGAGTGCTGGTTTCCCAAGTGACTCAATTTTATAAGTTTAATACTAATCAAGCAATATAGAATATAACAATGATCAATAAGAGTTAAATATTGGTCCTAATAATATTTTCATTATATAGTTGGCCAGACAATTTTTAAAATTTAAACATATCGATTTACTTAAGAGATATATTTATCTATGTGAATTAAAATTATATAAATTGAAAAGATTCTTATACATTACCAACACTAATTTGGAATACTTAATACTGGCTTCATAAGAGTAGTAGATTTAAATACCATGAGCTACATTATCTACATTATTATCTGTTGAAAAGGCAAGTGAGTTTGGGAGGGGATGGGGAAGATCAAATAACTAATATACTATGCATCTTGTATCAGAAGATAATATTTTGGGGCAGCAGTTAGGGTCTTGAATTTACTGTATGGTAACCAAGGTTTGGTGGGTCATTAGGTGTTTTCATTGAGTAGAGGCTTAGTAGGAGGATGAATATTTAGGCTGAAATTAAAGCAACTGCAAATTCAAGAACAGCAATTAGAGGCAGGGATCTTCTAAAAGAGAGAATGCATGCAACAGAGCTGCAACAAGGGGGTTGGGCAATAAGAAACTAGCCTTTGCTATTCATGCTTTCTCTTCCTTCCAGTTGTTTTTGACTGATGGTTAAGAAGAGGAATAGAATTGCTCCAGGAAAAACACTTTATCTGGTAGAGAAAGAAAGAAAAAGAAAAAAAAAACTTCCATCTGCTTGGTGATGAAAAATAGTCTGAAGCCCAGCAGCTCGGGTTAGAATTGCTGGAAAACCTCTTACCAACTTGTGACCTTGGGCAATTTGTGGAATATTTTAGCCTTGCTTATCCATTCGGAGGGAGGGAGGAAGGGAGGGAGAGAGGGAGGGAGGGAGAGAGGGAGGGAGGGAGGGAAGGAGGGAGGGAGGGGGGCGGGAGAGGGTGAAGATGAAGGAGGAGATGGAGGAGGAGGAGGAAGAAAATTTCCCATCTATAAAAATGAATAAAACCCTTGTTTGAAGATTAAATGAATTATTATACATACAATCCTTAGAATAATGCCTGGTAGATAGTAGTTCCTCAGTACATGTTGGCTAACATACCAAAGGCAAAATATAAAGCAGGAGCAGCAGTGGTGGCAACAACAATGAATATCTACTTTCACAAAACATGATCTGTTTTCCTGGGGGGAGGCTGTCTTTGAAGGACACAGCATAATAGCATGGAGTTTGCTTTGTGGTGGTTCTGCTGTCGCCTTGTGAGTCGATTAACATCTGTATGCCTTAGTGTTCTTATCTAGAAAGGAATTTCGGTTTGATGATTTCTAGGTTCTCTGGCAGCCATGGCATAGTTTATGCTCATGGAGATGGGTCTTTTTTTATGTTGGTTTTTTTCTACCTCTCAAAGGATGCAGACAAGCAACCAGAAGCATGTGGAGGGTGGAATGTTGTAATGAAGTAGAATTAGATTCTCAAAGGGAAGGTCATTTCGTTCCTACACTCTCAGAACACTCTGCATATGTGTGTTCTTAGGCATCTGTACCCACAAACCATATGTACTAAAGAGTGGTGTGCCTTACCTTGGTGCTCTGATTCAATAAATTCCCACCACATAGTGAGTTTTTAAAATGAGACATTTATTTTATTTCATTAAATTCATAAATTGTTACTTTATACTCGAGTGCCCAGAGATAAATTGATGATGTGTATACAAAGTGAGACTATTCCTCTAATAAAGTCACTGACATGTTAAGAGGGTTCCCATTTTATTTATTTATGCTGTTTTCCTTCAGTTTTAAAGATGACACTATCCTTTATTACACATTCTGGATGTGTGTGTTATACTTGTACAACGTATTTTCTTTCCATGACCCATTAAAGTAGCATAATGCTTTCTATATTCATGCATCTCTTAGCACACAACCTATAGTTTTAAATATTTTTCCCTTCTCTCTCTGAGGGGAAAAAAATAGTTTTGTAGTGAAGAAAATATCTTAGCCAATTTTGTCTTTTTTTTTTATCTCGGTTTCAACTTAGTATTATCTTGGGCTTAGTAGTAACAAATGATAAAATGACAAATAAATTCTGACATTTCCTGCATAATCTACATTCTTGGCCATCGAATCTTCCCTTTACCAGCTTCATAAGAAATGTTTTATATAAAAAAAAAAACCTCAAACATGACTGCCAATCTAACCCATGCCATTATGTGTGTCATGCTGCCGAAGTGCACTTGGAATCCAGAAGTACAGAGTGCCACAATCCGTCTCCTTGTGACTCATGGCACCAGATGACAAGCATGTCTCTGTCCTCCAACAGCACCAGAAACAGTGGAGGATCCGCGTGGGTGTTCATGGCGTGAGCAGACCAAGTGGGAGGCAGGAGTCCAAGACTCAGGCTTCCGGCACATACCACCATGCTGACAGATGGCATATTCTTGGCCAGAGTCCAGGGATCCTGGTCACCTAGTGAACTTTCCCTGACTCGGTGCTATGTCGATATCCCGGACATCCAGGGGCACAGGCCTCACTCATGAATCATTCTGCTAGAAGCTGCCTCTGTGCTTGTTTTCTGAATGTTTGCTCAGAAAGGTGTTTTTCCTCAACCAAGAAGACTGTTTAGCACTTTGTCGCACAATTACTGTGGGTTGTATCCACACAGAAAATGTGTTTTATAATTGAATTTTTGACCCATAAATCAATAAACCTGTTACAGATTGACTAATAATATTTGCTTCCTGAAAGCATGTATGATATCAACAAGGTCGAGTTTACTGTCATTTTTAATAGGAGGAAAAAAAAAACAGTACTCAAGGGGCATTTAACATATTTTGACAAGGTGACCCACAATTATCCATTAACATTGTATTTGTCTAAGCTCTACTGCATTGATATGCAGGGACCATGTAATAGTTCACTGATATCCCACTTGGGGGTGGCAAATAAGGCAAGAGGGACCTTTCCAAGGTCTTTCACAGCCAGAATGCATTTTGCTATTGCTGTATTGATTAAACATTTGGATAGTTAATCAACACAGCTATTAAAAAGAAAAGAAATGCCTGGAAGATAAAAATGGGGATATATTTTTTCTTATTTTCAAATGTAACAAAGAAAGTATGTCTTTCCAGACAATAGTAAAATATAGTGTCCAATATGGTCTTGAATTAAAAGATATCTGGACTTTTCTTACTGTTTTGCTTGGCTTCATTTTTCAACATTGTAAGTGGGTTAAAATCCCACACTCTTTGTAAGCATCAGGTTGTGTTCTTTACAATCATCTAAGTTCAATTCATGCATGATTTCCTTTTCAGATAGAATATTCTTCAAATTAAAAATAGACTCACTGGAGTTTCCCATTTGAAATTCACTGGTAAGTTTCTACCCCTAGATTTGCCTTTCTTATCACATGTGCCAATATTCTGATATCCTCTCCCTTCTATAACTATTCTCATCATCTCAATGTCTCATTTTATCGATTATGCAATATAGTTAACCATCCATTTTTTATGTAGAAAACCCTGTTTGGATTCTATTTATTTCCTTTGTTTTCTCTTTATTTTCTTGACTGGTTATTTTTTAAGCTAAACAATTATAATCTTCCTTTAGAAAATCACCAATTCCTGACATTCTCCCCTTAAGCTTCTTACTAACTGGTAAGGAATAAGGTTATACATCATTCACCTCACATTCTGCCAAATGTGTCTGTTTTGGATTTCAAATGATATCCTCCACTCAATAAACATAATTCATGTACAGTTGTGGTTAGTTACATTAATTTACTTCACCTGTTTATTTGCTGAACAATTTCTAACATTTTACTTAAAACAGTTTTTCACAAAGTTACGTGATCATAATAATCACCAACTCCAACCAGAACCACTAGATCATATCTAAGAATAGGACCTAGCAATGTATAGGTTCACAAACTCCTTGGGGGATTCTCAGAATCAAGAAAGTTTAGGACCCACTGATTTAATCCATTCTTCATTCATTTGTTTCATAAGGCCATAGATACTCCAGCTGATCTTTTAGACCATTTTCTTACACTGTACACAAGAATAAACTCAAAATGAGTTATAGACTTAAATGTAAGACTTGAACCACAAAAATCATAAAAGAAAACAGACAGTAAAATCGCAAACATTCCTTGTATCAATATGTTTTTCTGATATATCTCCTTGGGCAAGAGAAACAAGAAAAAAATGGGACTACATCAAATTAAAAAGCTTTTGCACTATCAACAAAATTAAAATGCAACTCACTGAAGAGAATAATATATGTGCCAATGATACATCTAATAGGAGGTTACTTTTCAAAATTTATAAAGAACTCAATAGAAGAAAACAAGCAACCCAATTAAAAATGAGCAAAGAGCTTGAATAGATATTTATCCAAGGAAAACATACAGATGTGCAATAGATATATGTAAAGATCTCAGTATCACTAATCATCAGAGAAATGCAAATGAAAACCGCAATGAGATACCACCTCATACCTGTCAGAATGGCTATCATCAACAAATCAACAACAAGTATTGGTGAAGATGGAGACTGTTGATAGGAATGTAGATTGGTGTAGCCACTGGTGAAAACAGTATGGAGTTTCCTCAAAAAATTAAAAATAGGCCCTGGCCAGTGTGGCTTATTTGGTTGGGCATTATCCCATGCACTGAAAGGTTGCTCCATCCCTGGTAGAGGGCATGCAAGAAGTAGCCAATCAATCAATGTTTACTTCTCACATTGATGCTTCTCTTTCTTTCTACCTCACTCTAAAAAAAAATAAATCATTAAAAAAAAGGGGGTGGGAGGTAGGGAATTGCCTTATGACCCAGCAATTTCATTTCAAGGAATATATCCAAAAAAAAACCAAAACACTGATTCAAAAACATATGCATTCCTATGTTCATTCCAGCTCTATTTACAATAGGCAAGATTTGGAAGCAGCCCAAGTGCCTATCAGAAAATGAGTAGATAAAAAAGGTACCTTTACACAATGAAATACTACTCAGCCATTAAATAGAAAGAAAGCTTATCTATCTTTTGCAACAGAATGGATGGATCCAGAAGATATTATGCTAAGTGAAATAAGCCAGTCAAAGGAAGACAAATACCATATGATTTCACTTATATGTATAAACTATGAACAAAATAAAATAGCAAACAAAATAAAAACAAACTCAGAGATAAAAAGAAGAAACTGACAGATATTGGGGGGTATAGGATGACAGGAAATAGGTGAAAGGATTAAGAAAAAAAAAGGAAAAAAATAAACAACCTCATAACCCTGGCCAATGTGGTCAGTGATTACAGCATTCTCCTGCACCTGGAGGGTTGTGGGTTTGATTCCCCATCAAGATTCAATTCCAGGTCAGGGCTAATGCTGGAGGCAACCAATCAAAGTGTCTCTCTCACATAGATGTTTCTCTCTCCTCTCTTTCTCTCTTTCTATCCTCCTCCCTACTCCCTTCCACTCTCTCTAAAAAGCAATGGAAAAAATTATCCTACTCCTCCAGTGAGGATTAAAAAAAAGAAGAAGGAAAAGGGCAAATGGGGGATAAATGGTGACAGGAGATTTGACTTTGGGTGATAAACACACAATACAATATACATATGATGAATTAGAGAATTGTACATTTGAAGTGTATATAATTTTATTTACCAATGTAACCCCAATAAATTCAATTAGACATTTTTTTAAAAAGAATTTACTAAGCCCAGCCAGTGTGTCTCAGTGGTTTAGGGTCAACCTAAGAAAGTAAGATTCTCAATTTGGCAGCCTGCAATGAATAGAATGCTACCAACAATCATGTGAGCTTGGAAACAGATCCTTTCCCAGGAAAATCTCAGATGAAACTTCAGCCCCACCAGAACCTTGATTGCAGCTTATGAGACCCTGAAGCAGAGAAGTCAACTAAACTGTGTCCAGACTCCTAACTCAAC
Organism: Lasiurus borealis; assembly: GCA_004026805.1. Classification (NCBI taxonomy): domain Eukaryota; kingdom Metazoa; phylum Chordata; class Mammalia; order Chiroptera; family Vespertilionidae; genus Lasiurus; species Lasiurus borealis. The sequence continues at coordinate 4,044 of PVJN01032176.1, read as the reverse complement.
AAAGCCATAAGATAAAAATACATATTTTTCTCTTAATTGCTAAGTTTGTAGTGCTCTTATTACATATAGCACATTAATAATACAGAGTATTTTAACTTTATAGCCAATGCTATTTCTGACTCCCTTGAAATTTTGGGATTCTGATTTAATTATGTAACTATTGAGTGCTACCATTCCAATTTACCATCCTCTGTTCATTATACTACATTCCAAAGTGTGCCATATGAAGTGCATATTTTAACTACTTGTGCAATAAAAATAACATTTGTGTATATTTATCACCTGCACATACTCAAGAAGAAACAAGCTTATGATTCATAAGCTGGAACAGCACAAATAAGTTTGTTTTCAGAAGTTTGAGTTAAATGAAATAAAGCAAATGCCCTGTTTATCAAATCAAAGAAAATAAACTATTTTTTTCTATACAAAATGAGACTACAGATCTAGATTATTGAGCTTTGTTATGTTTAGAATGCTTTCTGTATAGTTCTTTCAAGTTCATCAGAAGCCTCTGGGCCCTATACCCATTTATGAGCAATGAGTGTACATTTGTAAAAGTATTGCCTGGAGATGAACCTTCAAAAAGTAACCCAGGCACAAAGCAAAAACCATTGATACAACCAGGAAAAAAAATTATTGTCATCATCTGTGCAGTCTCTTAATCAGCTTCAGCCAAGAAAGGGGTTGTAAGAAGTGGGGAAAGATAACATAAAATACATGCAAGCAGAAAACTTATGATCACAGTGGACAAGCTACTCAGTTTGCTAAAAATAGAGATCCCATTGTATAGTAATTATATCCCTAAAGATTTAGAATAAGATGAGAATCTTTTTCAAAAATAGGTCAGTATTAACTGGAAAATATGATTGTAGTCTTAAAAAAAAGACTAGAAAATTAGTGGTTGGCCATTAATTTCTTGTTATTTATAAAAGCACTTTGGGAACAGGGTCCATTGAGTCTCATTTCCTTTTTATGGAAACAGACACCATTATTCAATTTTGTCCTATCTTTTTATTAATAGGTGTAAAACACCCCAAGGGAGTTCCAAAGCTGCGCAGAAACTAGGAGCAATATAATATTTTATACCTATGTGCTCTCACACAGCCTAGGAGTCCTCCAAACCATAGGAAGACCACGCAAGTCTGTTAGGTTGGTTCTGTCTTCTGAAGGGATGACATGATGATATTACTGGAGCAGTGGTCTCTGAGCACAAGAACTTACCACAGCATCTCACATTTTTTTTTTCTTTTAGAGGGTTTTTTTGTGTTAAGAATGTCTGCTGTAAGTACCTTCTTTAAGATGCTCATTTCTGTAGGAATATAATAACATCCCAAACTAAACTTCTTAAATGTAATTTTTTAGAGTATTTTCTAAGTTGAAAGTGTGATTCAATAGAAGATAGTGACTGGCTGAGAAAAAGAAAAACTAAACTATAAAAAAGGGGGAAAGACACAGCAATTATGGAGAAAATTTATAAAGAAAATTAGTCTGCCTTCACTCTGGACTGGCTAAAGACATACCAAAAGATGTCACTCATTTAACCTTCAGAACCTTTGCTGAGGTCAATCGTTTGAAGAAAATGGATTCTTTTTGCAGTGTTGGCCACAACAACTCTAATGCTGATTGATATTAAAGTCTATTACAGTCATGATACATTCTAATGAATAAAGTAAAAACTCATATAGATTAGAAATATTAAAATAGAATAATTCCCACTCAACTATATTACTGATTGAGAAGGCTCAGATCTAAGATTTTGTGCCCAATAAACTGACTGACCTTAACTACTACATAATAAATCCTCCCTGATGATGAACTGGGGCAAGATAACAGGCAGCCAACAATCTAGAACTTTAATCATAAGGAGGTAATTTTACTGAACTACCAAATCTCACTCTTGGTGAATCTCTGTCTTAAGAGGTTACTACTATTTGAGATTTTATAGCTATCAGTCAACTTCCTCACATTGAAGTAGGAAAAGTAAAAATAAATAAATAAATGACAATAGCATGGAAGGAGAAAAAAAGAGATTTTAAAAAGATGAGAGAGAAGAATGGAAATAATTTAAGAGAAACCAAATTTTAAAGTAATTTTAAGTGTTAAGATTTTATTGGATAGTGATTATGTAGATTGCATTGAATGAAGCACTATTGAGAATATCAAAGACGTATTAGCTGACTTGACACCTGAGCCAAAGAACCTGCAATTTTACTGGTATGATATGAGACTGTTAGCAATTTTGCTGTTAAAATATATTAACAGAATTGCAGTTATGCTATAGGGTATAACCAGGAAGGAACATGCCTTGATAAGGTGCCCTTCTGTAATGTATGCTCCAGAATGTTGACTTAAGATATCATTTCACTCCACTTGATCCATAATAATGATGAAATGTGAGAGGCTATTTATCTTGAGATTTGATTTTTAAATAATTTAAAAAATAAGTTAAATATGATCAATAAAATATGATGAAATGAACACTCTGTACTTCACTAAACGGTTTAAATAAGCATAGCTATGTATGTGAGAAAACTACAAATAACATAGACTATTGTTTTGGCAATAATTAAGGAAGTAAAACCTTAGCCATGTATAATTTAGGGATACATCTGCATGGTGATTTTGCTCAAGAATTTTTCTCTTTTCATAATCTTGTTCCATTTTGCTCATTGATAGTTTTAAATAAGCCTACATATATGACCTGAGTGGTTCTACCTCCTACATTGTCCATTCTATCTTGTGTTGGAATATTGACACTCTTGTCTCTCTCTCTCTCCAGGGACAAGCCAAGCTAGAAAACAGGCCAATGTTTTAGCTGAGTAATATGAGAGGGAATGTCTCAGGTGAAAATCAGGAAAAGCAAGGTTCAGGGTCAAGAGGAAGATCTTCTACAGGCATACAATGAGGATAGGACAGTGGTCTGCAAACGGCAGCTCCTGAGCCACATGTGGCTCTTTGGCCCCTTGAGTTTTTAGCAAAGGCCAGGTTAGGGGGAGGAGCCAAGATGGCGGCATAGGTAAACACCTACACTGCTGCCTCGCACAACAATTTCAAAACTACAACTAAAAGACAGAACGGACATCATCCAGAACCACAGGAAAGCTAGCTGAGTGGAAGTTCTACAGCTAGAGGGAAAGAGAGGGGCTCACAGAGACCCAGAGGAACTGCAAAAAGCTGAGGTACGAAGACGCGCGCGCTGAGAGAGCGGGTGCCCGAGTACCTGGCTGGCTTTCTCTGACGGGAGGGAAACGGAGACCCCCAACGGTATTGAACCCCTTAGCCTACGACACTAAACCGCAGATCCAGCCGAAACTCATACGGGGGGAGTTTGGACTGTGAAAAGGGAGAAGTGCACAGAAACTTAGGGGAGTTGCCGCGGCGCGTACGCACACACACAGGGCGCCGGCGCCACACTGAGGACAGATTGCTGATTCTGCCGCTGGCTTTTGCTACTGGGCGGGAGACAGACCCTCCCAACTGCGCCACTTCTGAGTCCACTGAGCCCCTGTTTCGGGCGAAACCTAGACTCGTGTGGTCCTGGTACGCAGGGGAGCAGGGGAGCTGGAAAGGCAGCGGTCTAGAGGCACTGCGGGCGCACTCGAGCGCACACAAGGACCGCTCCAGCGATTACCCAGTCACGTGAGACTCGGGGACCGTGGAGGGCGGGGCCGACTGGAAGGCAAGGCGGTCCCTTAAGCCCTGAGACTCCACCCATCCCAAGCTCAACAGAGGCTTCTGTGGTCTTGCAAGTAAAAAAGTTTCCCCGACTTAGTGAAAATGCCAAAACAAGTGAAGGGACCAAAAACAAAAGAAATGGAGGAAAAAAAACGACTGGATATAGAGTACAAAACCATGCTTATAAGGTCTCTCAAGAATATGGTAGAGAAGGTGGATAAACTTAGCGAAAGCCTACTAGAGATGCTAGAGATGATGCATAAAATTAGCAAGCCCCAAGAGGAGATGAAAAAGGACCAACTAGAGACACTAACTGAAATAAAAAATATACAGAATCCTAACAGCAGACTAGAGAAAGGCAAGAATCAA
>PVJN01032175.1:0-24198 GCA_004026805.1 Lasiurus borealis | reverse complement strand
AGTTGTTCTTTGTGTTTGTGTGTGTGTTGTCACTGTGTTTGTGTATAAACTCCCCTATTGCAGATATGTGACAGAGTTTGTGGACCTGGGCAATGTCTCAGCGTTGAGAACATTCAGAGTTCTCCGAGCATTGAAAACAATTTCAGTCATTCCAGGTGAGAGTTAAACACGGGGGCTGACTTTGATCATTTGGAGAAAAGACAAAGACTTTCTCTTATGCAAATTTAATGAATCTAATTTCTTATGTTTTTCAGAATCCTTATTAAAAGTCAGCCTTTGAGTTTAATCAATTGCATGGGTCTTAGAGGATGAAGATGGCCATTTGGCTCACATCTCAACCTGAAATTTTCCTTCCTGTCTAACAGTTCATTTTCCATTTGACTGATTCAGGAATGAAAATTTCAATTTGTTTACATTGCTTTTCATAGAGTTAAGAAAAGAGAGAAAATATCAGCATGAAGGTATTGCATGACATATTTATTTTATCTTTCCTCAACAAACCATTTCTTAACTGAAAATTAGTAAGTTGTCACTATACATTGCAAGTCAGGCTCTTTGTTTTAGTACTAGTATATAAAGAAATGGTTTGTTTGACAAGAATTTACTGAATTGATACTTTTAAAAAATTATCTTTTACAAGTGAGTGTGGATATGGTTTGAGCAACCAAATTTTTTATTTTGACAATTTGGTTATTCATTGGAAATATTTTATAATTTTTAATTGTTTGTAATAATATATGGAAACAATATATAAAAACCAGCAAATCCACCTTTTTGACTTTGTGTGCTTTTTTTGAGTTAGGCTATTTAAGGTCACTGACTTGATATAATGCATGCGATTCCAGGAAAGCCATGTTTGTGTTTGTTTCTCATTCAGAAACTTGATTTCATTATGAATACCTTTTTTGCACGCCCTCTGCATTCAGGCCTGAAGACCATCGTGGGGGCCCTGATCCAGTCTGTGAAGAAGCTCTCAGACGTCATGATCCTGACGGTGTTCTGTCTGAGCGTGTTTGCGCTGATCGGCCTGCAGCTCTTCATGGGCAGCCTGAAGCACAAATGTCTGCGGGCTTCACTTGAAAGTAATGAAACATCAAGCACGTTGGACAACCTTGATGAAGAGCTCTACAGAGGTATGACTGTCCCTACAGTGGCTCAGAGGTTGAAATAAAGCTAAAAGCATTGATCTCTTTGAAGGCTAAATGTTGCTTTCATTTTAATTATTTCAGAATTATTCAAATACTGTATATAGAAAGTTTCTACAGTGTGAATTTGGATCATATTATGTTTTTAATAACTCTCCATGGTTAAAAGCTTTCTAGCAGTCCTGATATTGGAAGCATAAGATACTTTCATAATTCTCAATTTCTGTAAGATAAAAAAGAATTAATTTGCTCTAGAGAAATCAATTTAGCTATGAATTAATACTATTATTACATTTTATCATAAGATATACTTTTATGTATTTAATTTTATTGTATATTCTTTACCTATGTTTATTTTATAGTGTTGTAATTTATTATGTGAGAATATAATTATATTTTACATGTATATTATACTTATAACTACAATAGCATGATATACTTATATTAGTTATAATATAATCATATATCAATTACTACATATTAAAATGGATGTCTTGTTAGTAGTTCTAAAGATTTCCATATAGCAAGTTTACTCAGATTTACCAACACTACCTTTATATTATAACCAATGACAGGTTTTACAGTTCTTTCTAAAAGGCTTCATCAATCTCATTAATGCATCACATCAAAGTTTAATTTATCAGAGCTAGTTCTAAAGGTACCATATCAGATGATCTACACATATTGTCTCAGAAGTCTGCTAAATTCACAAGTATATTTTAGAGTGTGTTACAGAAAGCACAAACTGTATGTCTTCTAAACAATTAATCCCTAACACAGTTTTTCTCACCAGAACTATTGATAAGTTTGGGTGAAAATGAGATCTAGCAAGATTGTGCTTTCTCACACTTGCAATGTGTCTGTATGATGTTGCTTACATGAACGCATAAACCTTAAAGATCATTAGACACAGAGTGGGCTGTAAGTCAAGAAACCTTTTAAATGTATGTGCTTGTGATGGAAGGAGTTCGGGGAGTAAGATCAGGATTCTCCTTGCATAATAAAGAATTCTATACATCATTTGTTTTACTTTATTTGTCCACTCACTGGGGAAGATAAAAGCAAATAAAACATAGCTAATATATTTAAATACTGTAAATAAAACAAAAAAAGATATAATCTAAAACAAGAAAATGGAAGGTTTTCAAGTAAAATGTAATTTTTCTTACTACAAGCTTTTGATGAAGAATTTAGCATATTTTTCTTCAAATTTATTTTTATTTTTTCAATTTCTAATTTTTGTTAATATGATCTTATATTATATTTCCAATTTCCAAAGAATTTTATTCCTCAATTTATATCCTATAAAAGTAACATATCTATGGTAAATTATTTACATTTACATACTCTTTTGTGAATCAATATACAACTTTTATTTAAACAAATTTTTAATAGTCCTTTTACTATTATTCTATTATTGAGTTTGGAATTTGAATAAGTTTTTTTTAAACCTTCTGAAATGGTCTCAAGTAATTTTTTTTTTAAAAAAGTAGAAAGAGTCCCTGAATATTGTAGTGTGTCTTTATATTAGCTTTACACATGAGGGACAGCTAAACCAACAATAAAATATTATTCCATAATAATTTGCCTCAGTTCTATACATTATTCTTGATTTTCTTCTGAAATATAAGCTTAGAGAGGAGATATTTATCATGTTTATTACTGTTCATTGCCTGGCCCATCAATAAATGTTTGAGGGAGACTATATGATAAATAAGTAAGTAAGTAAATAAATAAATAAATAAATAAATAAATAAATAAGTGCATAGTGCCTAAATGTGTGTGAATGCCTATATTAATTAATTTGCCTGCTGCAGCTTACCTTCCATAACCTTCTACTGTTCAATTTCTTCCCACACAGAGTATTTTTATTTCTTGGAGGGATCTAAAGATGCTCTCCTTTGTGGTGACAGCACAGACTCAGGGTATGTAGTATTTGTTGTTAGTATAAAGACTTAAAAAAAAAAAGGAAAAATATACTCATTCAGATTACTGATAAGAACCTTCAATTCATATTGTTTTTACATATTTCATAGCATCATTTAATTCTTTCTGCCCCCACAATGAGTTCAGACTTTATACGGTTCATAGTTACTGCATAGCTTTGAACGTAAGACTTGAAGGTAATGCTTAAGTAAAAATAAAATATACACCATATAAGCCTTAAGACAATAGTAACCCCCACCAAACTTTGGTGGGTTACTTTCCAGTTTTGCTTCTTTCTGAAGAAAATCAAATTTTCTTCCTGTCCTCAAATTCTCCTCGTTTTCCAATCAAGTGTGACTGATAGGTGACTGAATGCAGTGACATTTGGGCACTCTAAATAAAAGGATCCCATGGGCTTAGGTAAAGACATTTTAAGAATCTCTTATTAATGCAAATATCCACCTTACTGTTTCTCCCGAGCACCAATTTTATTTCTGCTGCAGCATTTTTTACTTGCTCTCCTTCTGCCCAGATAGATATCTCTTCACCAGGGCATGTATGCACTAGAAACATAAAAATGCAGATGATGAGGTGGCTGCTCCCAAAGACATCTCAGAACACAGTTTATTTGGCATCATACATACCAATTTTAGGAAGAAAAGGAGTCTTAAGGCTAAAAATCTTACAAAATTGCTATGTTTTGATTATTCTTTACATATATATGTATATTCTTTACAATAATATATATAACACACTGTATATAATACACACACACACACACACACACACACACACACACACACACACTCTAGAGGCCCGGTGAATAAAATTTGTGCATGGGGAGGGGTACCCTCAGCCCAGCCTGCACCCTCTCCAATCTGAGACCTTCGATGGATCAGGCCTAAACGGGCAGTCGGAGATCCCTCTCACAATCCAGGACTGCTGGCTCCCAACGGCTCACCTGCCTGCCTTTCCTGATTGCCCCTACCTGCTTCTGCCTGCCAGCCTGGTCATCCCCTAACCACTCCCCTGCCAGCCTGATTGCCCCTAACTGCCCTCCTCTGCAGAACTGGTCATCCCCAACTGCCCTCCCTTGAAGGCCTGATCTCCTTCAACTGCTCTCCCCTGCAGGCCTAGATCCTCCCCAACTGCCCTTCCCTGTAGGCCCAGTCACCCCCAACTTCCCTCCTCTGCTAGCCTGATAATCCTTTATTGCTCTCCCTTGCAGGCCTGGTCCCTGCCAACTGCCCTCCCCTGCTGGCCATTTTTTAGTGGCCATCTTGTATCCACATGGGTGCAGGATCTTTGACCACATGAGGGCAGTCATCTTGTGTGTTGGAGTGATGGTCAATCTGCATATTACTCTTTTATTAGATAGGATAGAGGCTAGTTCATGGGTGGAGGCCAGCTGGTTTGCCCTGAAGGCTGTCCCAGATCAGAGTGGGGGTTCACTTGGGGCATGGGGCAGCCTGGGTGAGGTGCCTATGGTGGTTTACAGGCTGCCCCCCCCCCCGACCCCCATGACCCAAGTGGAGGCCCTAGTATCTAGGATTTATTTATCTTTTACAATTGAAACTTTGTAGTCAGGAGCAGAGCTAAGCCTCCTGTTCACTCCATGGTGGCAGCCATTTTTGTTGGGATTTATTTATCTTCTATAATTGAAACTTTATAGCCTTGAGTGGAGGCCTGGGCCTGCCAGGGTGTGCAGAAAGCTTGGCTTCCACCATCACCGAGGAAACACAAGCCTCCCTCCTGCTTGCTCTGGAGCCACAGCCATCTTGGTGGGGGTTAATTTGCATACTCTCTCCTGATTGGCTGGTGGGCATGGCTTGTTGGGTGTAGCAGAGTGGTGTTTAATTTGCATATTACTCTTTTATTAGGTGATATATATATATATATATATATATACATATATATATATATATATATATATATATATATATATATATATATTTTAGAGGCCTGGTGCATGAATTCATGAATGGGTGGGGTCCAGCCAGCCTGGCCAGCTAGAGAGGACATGGCAGTTTGCTGACTTGCTGCTCAAACTCCTGGTCGAGGGGACAATTTTCATATTAGCCTTTTATTATACAGGATATACACTGCATGGCCAGATTATTATGTGAGATCATAATAATCTGGCCATTCAGTGTGTGTGTGTGTGTGTGTGTGTATTTATATTTATTTATATTTATATTTATATTTATATTTATATTTATTTATATTATTGTTTTAGAGATAGGAAGGGAGAAGGAGAAAACGATAGAACATCAATGTTGAGAGAGAATCATTGATAGGTTGCCTCCTACTGGGGATCAAGCCTGCAACCTGGACATGTGCCCTGACCTGGAATCAGTGAACTCCTGGTTCATGGGTCGATGCTCAACCACCCAGCTACACCAGCCAAGCTACTTTGACTGTTCTTGACTATAATTCACTCCATGAATGATAAAGGTGGGGGTGAGGGGAGAAACACAGTTTTGTTAGAGGCCTATATCAGTCTTTATAGATACAATAACTATTATATGACATCTGGTGTATGTTTCCAAGTTTTAATGATGATGATGATGATGTAATAGCAGCTACTATTTATCTATGTGCAGGAACTAGGCTAGGTAATTTGCATACATTATCTTCTTTAAACTTAATAACAATCTTAATTAACCATTTGAGATAGGTGTTATTATTTTGATTTCACATAAAGAAGGCACTGGCCTTGGAAAATAGTATTTTGACAAATTTACCAACTAGTAAATAGTAGGGGGTAAGATTCCAACTCAGTTCCTCCTAGCTCAAAAAAAAATGTGTTCTTAATTAAGTTTCCCACATTTCTGTAGGATTGTTTAGCTTGTATCCTAAAGCCACTCTGACTTGTTATTCCTTCACTCATGCAGTCAGTGTCCAGAAGGGTACATATGTGTGAAAGGAGGCAGAAATCCAGACTATGGCTACACAAGCTTTGACACTTTTGGTTGGGCTTTCTTAGCCTTGTTTCGACTAATGACCCAAGATTACTGGGAAAACCTTTACCAACAGGTAAGTGCCAAAAGAAACATCCATTGCGTAATCTGATGTATGGCTCTTGCCTGCTTTAACTATGTGATGTCATATTCAATTTAGAGTGGAGAAAACTCTATTGTCTTATTACTAAAATTAAACATTTTTTGCTTCCAGCACTATTAAGTGGATAGTTCTTGAATGATAAATTACTTTATTATCTTTCCTAGACTTATTTGATCTCAACTTCTTCCCCCACTTTGTAAATGTATTATCTTAAGTAAATAACAAGAAATATATAGTAATATTCTCTCCTACCTCTCTTAAACAAACTATGCTTTCCTCACATGACTTTCTGCTTGGAATGCCGTAACAGCCAGGCTGTCCTATGCTCACCATGCTTTCTTTTTTGGACTCCCAAATATAATTGTTCTGGACTGAATTGCATGCCTCCAAATTCATATGTTGAAATCCTAACTCCCAGTACCTTAGAATGACTATATTTAGAGCTAGAGTCTATAAAGAGGTAACTGAGTTAAAATTAGTCTATTAGGGTGCATCATAACCCAATATGACTGATGATCTCATGAGAAAAGAAGATTTAGAAATGAGCAAGAGAGACACCAAAATACACACAAATGGAAAATGCCATGTGAGGATCCAGTGAGGAGGTGGCCATCTGTAAGCCAAGGAAAGAGGCCTCAGGAGATCATAATGCCAACACTTTCATATTGAACTTCTAGCCTTCAGACTGTGAGAAATACATTTCTGTTGTTTTAGCTACCCAGTTTATAGCATTTGTTATGGCAGCCCTAGCAAATTAACACAAGACTCAATTCACTTCTTTAAATTCTCCTCTTCTAATTCAGTGGCTCCTTGCTCTAAACCTGCATGCCCTTTACACATTCATCAGTTTAAAGCATCCATCTCTTCTACTGTAATTGTTAATTCACATGGACATCTTCCCTAACTTCAATGTGATCCTCTTAGGCCTGTGGGCTCTATCTTTTCCCAAGAGGAAGGAGACCAAAAATGATTATTCTGTACTAGAGACCCAATGCACAAAACCCGTGCATGGGGAAGGGGGATGTCCTTCAACCCAGCCTGCTCCCTCTTCAATCTGGGACTCCATGAGGGCAGTTGGATATCCCTCTCACAATCCAGGACTGCTGGCTCCCAATTGTTCACCTGCTTGACTTCCTGATTGCCCCTAAGTGCTTCTGCCTGCCAGCCTGATTACCCCCTAGCCACTTCCCTGCCAGCCTAATTGATACCTAACTGTTCCCCTGCCAGTGTTTACCCCTAACTGCTCTCCCCCACAGGCCTGGTTATCCCTAACTGCCCTCCCCTGCAGGCCAGGTCACCCACAACTTCCCTCCTCTGCCTCGCTGGTCCCTCCCAACTGCCCTCCCCTGCAGACTTGATCACCCGCAACTGCCCTCCCTTGCAGGCCTGGTTCCTCCCAACTGCCCTCCCCTGCTGACCATCTTGTGGTGGCCATCTTGTGTCCACGTGGGGCAGGGTCTTTTGACCACATAGGGGCAGTCATCTTGTTTGTTGGATTGATGGTCAATCTGCATATTACTCTTTTATTAGATAGGATAAAGGCCTGATATATGTGTGGGGGCCAGCTGGTTTGCCCTGAAGGGTGTCCTGGATCAGGGTGGTGGTTCCCTTGGGATATGGGGTGGCCTGGGCAAGAGGCCTGTAGTAGTTTTCAGGCTGGCTATGCCTCCTGGTGACCCAAGCGGTGAACTTGGTATCTGGAATTTATTTATCTTCTACATTTGAAACTTTGTAGCCTGGAGTGGAGCCAAGCCTTCTTGCTTGCACAGCCATTAAAATGTTGTTGCCTAACCACTGGGCAGGCTTTGCAGAAAGTTTGGCTTCTTCCATCTCCAGGGGCAACCCAAGCCTCTCTCCTGCTCTCTCTACGGCCGTAGCCATCTTGGTTGGGTTAATTTGCATACTTGCTCTGATTGGCTGGTGGACATGGCTGGTGGGCATGGCTGGTGGGTATAGCGGAGGCAGGGTCAATTTGCATGTTACTCTTCTATTAGATAGGATTATAAATGCCTAGAGGCCCAGTGCATGAAAATTTATGCACTTGGGGGAAGGGGAAATCCCTTGGCCTGGTCTGAACATTCTCACAGACCAGGAGTTTTGGGGGGATGCTTGGCTGATAGCTTAGGCCTGCTGCCCTAAGCCGCAATCTGGCCTCCCTCTGCAGGAGGTGATGGGCTGGGTGATTGGGGGATAGCACTGGCCATTGCATGGCTATCAATCAGCTGACCTCACCCCTCGATTGCCACTCTGCCTATGCCGGTTGCTGCCCTCTGATCACTGTCCTCTCCCTCAGCCTGCTGGCACCCACCTTGGCTGTCCTGGCACCACTGGCCCCACCCCACCCAAGACCAGTCATTCCTCTTGTTGGTTAGTTTGCATATTAGGCTCTTATTATATAGGATAACCAAAACTTCTCTCAATTTGCCACAAATTCTTCTTTTGGCCTGTTTTATGTTTATTTAATTTCAAGAATATTATAAATGAATATAGGAAGGAAATACAAATATTAAGAAAAAATATAAATGACTTTTAAGTATGCAAAAAGATAGTCAGCTTTTCTGCAAATTAAAAGTGGCATAGATTTTTTTAACTGTCAGAATGACAAAAATCAAAATGTAAATCAAAAGAGAAATACTGTCTGACTAAGATATGTAGAGGAAGACATTCCTGAGAACCACTGGAGAAAGTAACATGGGAATTTCTATGAAAATTAAAGTGAATATATCTATTCAACTAACAATTACACTACATACTAAGAATTTATCCAAGACAAGACAACATTAACTGATAGAAAAAGGATTTGAGTAACTAGGCATCAGAAATAAGACTTATTTTTTCATTTAATATCTATACCATTTGAATTATTTTTTAACAATTTTTGTTAAATTTTTAGTAAATGTTAATTAAAAATAATCATAATATGGATAAATAAGTTCATATGATGGGACTGTCTATCTTTTATGAACAAAATGCATCATCGCTAATATTTCTTCTTAAAGAACGAATTTTAAAATTAAAAGGTACTATCTAGTCCTATAATTTAAAAATGAACAAAGCAGTTAGTTTTTTGAGTAATTTTTCAACTGGAGAAAAATATTCAGTATTATTATATTTAATAATAATCAAGAATTATATCTAATTTCAGTACAAGTTTAATTAATTGTTATATACTTTATACAAAAAGTATATATTTTAATACTTATTGTTTTCCATGAAGATATAATTTTATCCCTTTATTGTTTGATAACATGAAATTATATAGAACTGCCCTATTTGCCCATGATTAATATGCCATTCAAGTAGAAATCACTTACCAAAAATTATTTTTTTCTTATTAAACTAATGATTTCCATTTTCCCCTAGACACTGCGTGCTGCTGGGAAAACATACATGATCTTCTTTGTTGTGGTGATTTTCCTGGGCTCCTTTTATCTAATAAACTTGATCCTGGCTGTGGTTGCTATGGCCTACGAAGAACAGAACCAGGCAAATATCGAAGAAGCCAGGCAGAAAGAATTAGAATTTCAACAGATGTTAGATCGACTTAAAAAAGAGCAAGAAGAAGCTGAGGTATTGTTATTTGGTTTAAAATTCTTCCTAGAAGTAGATGTGCAGAGGGAACAACAGAGGCCCTGTGGTCTATCCTCCACCTTCCCCAGGGCAATTTTCCTTTAATGGATTCCTTTATATAAACTGAATCTACATTCTGGTGTGGTCGAAGGAACCAATTCCGAATTGAGTTACAGTTGACATCTGACCCAGTCCGCTTGCCCACATAATCAGCACAGAGAATGTTCTGTTTCTCCTAAAACTGTTACCTTTGATTCCCCAGTGTCTGGGGCATTGTGCAAAGTCCTAAAACATGATGCATTTCCCCAGAAAATTTGTACAGGAAGGTTTAGGAGAAATTATTTTAATGTTAATGTTAACAGATACTCTATGGGTAGAAAGAAAAATGGGTACCAATTTTTGTTAATGTAAAGATTTTTAAGATAAAAATGTGAACTATTAAAAACGTATACTTACGGTTGTGGACACTTTGGGCTAAGTCACAAATTTTTAAGGATTTCTCCTTAACCCTCCTCTCCAAAGAGTAATTTAGTGGAAAAGCTTGAGAAGGTTTGTACTAAGATCTAAAATTTCAAGAATTCTGCAAGTTTTAACACACATTTGAATGGTTTGCCTACTTAAATCTCTTCAAGGAATCTAATCTATTGAAGAGAGAGTAGTAACCTATAATGCAGAGAAACAATGCAGAAAAAAATGTTCAGTGCAATATTTTAATAATAGTAACTATTAGAAAGCATTTATATTTTCAAAATTAGAAAATGGTTAAGAGGGTTGTGATACTTTTGTAACTTAGAATATTTTTGAACCATAAAATTATATGTTTTAAGAATATTATGATAGGAAAAGGTGTTGTTATAACAATGCATTAAATAGTAGAATAAAACATTAAGTATGAGACACAAAGTTTTTTCAAAAATATTTATATAAAGACTGGAAGAAACAATAATACCAATTATTTTGGGGGATGTAGGATTATTAGTGATTTTTATTTTTTATTCACAATAAATCTTCCAAAATTTTACAAGGATTTTTTTCTATTAAGGTTATCTCAGGAATTTCCTAGGGCACTCCTAGAAGTCTCTTTCATTTTTTTGAGATATTCTGTGATAATTCATTTTAATTTTCAGATAACTTATTCTTCACTAAGCCATAAAGGTCCTGATTCTTTTGATACTATTGCATTAATTATCTGAACAAGATGTGTAAATTATCTTATCACATGGTTTATGCTTTATGTCCCGGAATTACCAAGTAAAACTTTCACATGTATTATTTAAAGTTGCTTTACTATAAATATAGTAATACTATGTACCTTGTTTCCCCAAAAGTAAGACATCCCCAAAAAAATATAAGACCTACTTCCAGTTTTGCCTCTTGCTGTAATATGAGGCATCCCCCCAAAAATAAGACCTCCCCTATAATAAGGCCTCCCCTGAACATAAGGCCTCCCTGGAATATAAGGCCCCCGAAGCTACTGTAAGGCATCTGACTCCTCATTTAAAGAGACCTCGCACTGCCTGAACAGTTCCGGCTGCACTGCGGCCAATCAGTGAGCTGCTTTGTGATGGCAACTACTACCGGACTGTATACAGGTAATAAATTTCCTTTTTTTTTTTTGTTCAACAATAAATGTGTACCGTATTCTTCTTCATGGAAAAATAAGACAGCCCCTGAAAATAAGTCCTAGCACATCTTTGGGAGCAAAAATTAATATAAGACACTGTCTTATTTTCGGGGAAACAGGGTAATAGTTTAATTCCAGAACGGAATTACATTTTGTTATAGTGCAGGAGAAGCAATAAATACATACTTTGTACTAGTAAGGTCTCTGATCACAGTGTCAAAAAAATGACATTTCTTCTCATACAAGGGACATGATTATATGCACAATACAATTAAATTCATGGTATAAAGGTCTCCCATCATCACATTTCCCCAACTTTGGAAATGACTCACTTGTATGTATGACATCTGGATCCAACAGGCAATAGCAGCGGCAGCAGCCGAATATACAAGTATCAGGAGAAGCCGGATCATGGGCCTCTCTGAAAGTTCTTCTGAAACATCTAAACTGAGTTCTAAAAGCGCAAAAGAAAGAAAAAACAGAAGAAAGAAAAAAAACCAAAAGCTTTCCACTGGGGAAGAAAAGGGAGATGATGAGAAACTGTCCAACTCGGAATCAGAAGAGAGTATCAGGAGAAGAAGTTCCTACCTTGGTGTTGAAGGCCACAGGCGAGCCCAAGAAAAGAGATTGTCTACCCCTAATCAGGTACCACTGACATTATCAAATGCATGCCACCAGAGTTAGGATCATTGAGCAGAATGCTCTCTTCTGAGGGAAGGGGCCTCAAGAGAGGAGAGTGAGTGACCTCATTGATCTGTTTTTAAGTGATTGCTGGGCATTTACGGGAAGAATATGGATGTACATAGCTTTCCATTTAGTTTGTAAGGAGCTTATAGTTTTGGAATTGTCATATCTTCTCCAATAAACACATGTTCAACATAATATATTAGTGAGACCCGTTGTAGAAATGGAAAAAAATACATTAAAAAAGTACATTTTTATTCAGTCTGTAATGCCTATATTGCTTATAAACTAACCTCAGACTAGTATTTTCTCTTTTCTTCCCCACTGTAGGTAATATATCACCCCAATATCAATCACTTAAGTTGGAAAGTTATTAACATCTAGTCCCAGAGGCTGTTATTTCTGCTCCTGTGCAATTTATCTTTCCTTTTTTTTCTTTTTCCCACTGAAACCTCCATATTTCAGGTCTCTCTGCCTGCAAATCTCCAAGATAAACCATCGCTTCAATTCTCTTTGACATTTTTATTTTCCATTGTACAATGTCTCTAAATAATTTTTCTAAATCAAAGCTGTCCCTCTGCTGAAATCAAATAAAGAAAAAATGCTGTTGCATAACTACTGCCTAGAGAACAACACCCACACGTTATTTGGCCTCATCTCCTACCTTTCTGTACTGTATCTTCAGGTACACGGAGTCCACCATGATTTTCCACTCTTACTACATGCCCTGTACTTTCATGCCTTTGTACATAGCACATGTAGTTTTCTCTAAGTGGAATAGTTTTCTCCCATGTTTTCTTTCTGGCATAATGCTACCTATTCTCCACCCATTCATTAGGTACCACCCAGCCCCCAAGTTTCCCTTTGTCCTCCCCACTGCCCACAATCAGTTTTTTCAGTGACTCATTCACACTGACTATTATTCTCTTCTTTGTCTTCATTTCAATTTCCCAGCTTCTAAGAGTTAAGTCTGCAAGACCCTGTCAGATATTCCTAGGAACAAAAGATATAGTCCCTGCCTTCAGACCTGGTTATATGCATTTTTTCTATTACTTCCTATGCCTGCCACTTTGTCCTTTACATAGTAAAAAGTGACATTTATTGAATTAGATACTTCCAAAGAAAATGCATTCAGTTTGGTTTACAGACACATAAAACTGAATGTTTATCCTAGACATGAGCCATACAAATGTGACTTTTCCCCTCTTTGGTATTGGGCAACTTCTTTTCTAAGATCTAATATTTTATGATTTTTGTAAGCTTACTAGTATTAAAAGATGTTTCTTAAAATGCCTTAACTGAGCTGTCAATATGTAAGGTAGAGTTCCAAGCATTGGAATGCAAAGAAGCAGACAGCTTATAAATAAATCAGGAGAGATTAAGACTTATAAAGCTTTAGGAGTGATAACAGGTATCAATCTAAATAACAGGTATTTTTTTTTAAGTAATATGTCCTTTACAGCAAAATGAATGGCTTAAGAGATTGTCTACCCCAAGTCACTCCAGGCCAGAATAGGAGAGAGCTGTGCAGCAGCAAGTAATTTTCCTGGTTCTGAAAGGATGGATTCTTCCAGCCTTTCTGTCCCTTGGTTGGAAGAAGTGTTCTTCTTGCTTAATCGCTTTGTTTTGAAATATGTCTCTTTTCAACCAATGTCCAGCCACTGGCCCTCAGGTCAATGGTCTCGATGGTAATTACGTGAAATGCACTTCTGTTTCAGGTGCTTCAGCAGATACATGTCATCTTTTATTCATTTTATTTTATTTTTTTGCAGTCACCACTGAGCATCCGTGACTCCTTGTTCCCTCAAAGGCGCAGCAGCAGAGCAAGTCTTTTTAGTTTCATGGGTCGAGGAAAAGATATTGGATCTGAGACTGAATTTGCTGATGATGAGCACAGCATTTTCGGAGACAACGAGAGCAGAAGGGGCTCCTTGTTCGTGCCCCACCGACCTCGGGAGCCGCGCAGCAGCAACATCAGTCAAGCCAGTAGGTCCCCCCCAATGCTGCCGGTGAACGGGAAGATGAACAGTGCAGTGGACTGCAACGGTGTGGTCTCCCTGGTTGATGGACCCTCAGCCCTCATGCTCCCCAATGGACAGCTTCTGCCAGAGGTGATAATAGATAAGGCAACTTCTGATGACAGCGTAAGGACATTTTAAATAGCTCAGGCATGGCTCGGCCCTGGTCTTGCATCAGTCAGTCTTTTCTGCTAGAAGGACCTTCTCTGCCCTGTGAATGGCTCTGCCTTTTGCAATACTTGGTAGAAACACACCTTTCACTCACTAACTTAACCCTTTTACTATGTGCTATGGGCATATAACTCAAAGATATTTAAAACCCCATTTTTACAAGTTGAGGTAAAGTTGATATATCTTAACATTAATTTCGGGTGCACAACATAATGATTGACTGACTATAAAACCCCATTTTTTAAAAAGGGACTCATTATTATACTTGAAGATTATAAATCATCCCTTTATATGAGGGCATGCGACAGGGCTTAGGGGAGGCTGGTGGAAGGTCAATGGGGGGGAAAAGGAGATATATGTACTAATATATGTAATATTTTTAACAATAAAATTTTTTTAATATAAATATGTATGTCAGCATAGAAAATGCAATGATAATGCTGATCTAATCAGTTGATAACAAGTCTCATTTTTGTAAGGAAATTTGGAGTATTTGCTACCTTCTGCTATCTTTTTCAAGTTACTACTTAATATGTATTATACCTTGATGCAAGGAATCTTATTTGAATTGTTAACAATAATAAGAAGAATAGCAAACATGTGCTTAGTATTCACAAAAACCCTATGAGGGGATGGTATTGTCCCTGTTTGACAAAGGGGAACTGAGGCGCAGAGAAATGAAGCTAATAAATGGTCGTCGAAAAGTTCAAACGGAGACTCTCTGTTTCAGAGTTTGTGCTCTAAACCACTATAGTGTATGTAACATAGAAATAATTTAAAACAGCTATGCTTTTTTCCCATACATAAATGAAATTTACTGTTTCAGTGAAAAAAACATCCTTGATCAGAAGTCCATGAATAAAAATATAACATCAGAGCACACATTAACACACATAAAAAGGAAAGCAAAGCAACAATTTCTGGAGTTTAGGAATCGCTAAGTGGTTCAAGGGTCTGATTAGGTTTGAAAGTGAGAATTGTCTGATTTCTGGGGTTTCCAGGTTACCTCTTTAGGCCACTCACTGCTTTACTAATACCAGCAAGGTATTTGACTAACCTAACAAGCTTTGAACTCATGCTACTTACTCATGTATTCCTTTTGCACACAATGTTGCATTTCAAGTGAGAATCAAGTTCCATCAAAGCCATGGCCACACATATTTCATTTGGAATGAATGCATGTGCTTTTCGGTCACATGTGACCTCTGCGCTGCATGACACAGCTTCAGGCCCTCTGTCAAGGCAGTTTTCCTTTTCAAACAAGCATGTTCAATTTCTGTGGAAGCAGATCTTTGTTGAGTTTTGTTTTTTGATGTATATTATCTGTAAAAGATTATATTAGTTTTGAAGATCATTTCATGTTTTTAAATGAAATGTTTTCATTTCACTTGAGTTATTGATTAAACAATTGAAATTGTTCATTCCAATTGTTGATGAAACAAATTCTTGTCCTGACTTGGTGTAAAGTCAGAAGTTGAAGACTCAGAGAACACACAGTGATAGAGAGATTTCTATAAAAAGCCACTTGTAAATATGCATATGTCTGTGAACATGCATATACTTATACATACATACACACATGGGCATATTTGTGCCTGTCTGTCTATGTTTTGACATATATATATATGTATCAAAACAACTCTACAAATTTACAATACTACAAATATACATAGATGTTTGTAAATGGTGTGTATGTGTGTGTGTGTGTATACACACATATACATAACACACAACAGGAAGATTGATAGAGGGATTGAGTAATGATAAATGGAGAGTTGTATAGTTGGTTGCATATATGTATGTGGGTAAGCATGTGTGTTTGTATTGTTGACCTGCTTTGAACTAGCATAGTGTTTTAACTTTGAATTAGTTGCCAAGATTGAGAAATAAGGTATTTCACATAAAAATGAGTATACCTGGTAACACTAAACTCATATTCCTGCATGGCAGCAATCCTTTGAACTAAACAGTGGCACCACTTTTAGATGGAGCTTAAATTCTCTATTTTGCTACAGTTCCCATCAGTCTTAATTGTCCTCCTCACACTGAGTAATTTATCATCATATACTCGGATGAGCTCTTCCTTGTCAATAAGAAACAATCATTATAATCACCTCCATTAATGCTGTTACCTCAACAAAGAATAATAAAAGAGATTTATCAGACATAAATACTGAGATGCTATCCCTTTACACACACACCCCAAGAACACTTGTTTTGGACTCTTTTCATAGAAGACTCTTACATGATAAAACAACCTGAATTCATTGGAGAGCAGAAAGATAGAGATGGTAATAGTAATCTATAATAATAATAGCATAATATACTAATTAGACTGGACGTCTTTCCAGATGTCCTTCCAGGATGAAGTCTTGGCTGCTGTTGCGGTTGCAAGGGAAGGATCCAAGCAGCCACAGCTGCAAAAGCCTACTCTTGCACAAATTTCATGCATTGGGCCTCTAGTATAACAATAAAAGCAGCTTATTTAATTTTTTTATTTTCTAAGTTAATTCCTTTATTTCTCATAGCAAGAATATAAGGGAAGTACTATGATTATCCCCATTTTACTAATGATGAAACTGAGACAGAGAGAGGTCAGATAACTCTCCTGTGATGCAGCCAGTAATAGCAGAGCCAGGATTTAGCAGAGTAATCTTGTCTCTACTTTTAATCACTCATTACAGCTGTGTAAGCAAGATTTTATGTCATGCCTATAATTTATTATAACTCTATATTTTAAACTTTAATCATATTTTAGGGTACAACCAACCAAATACATAAAAAACGACGTTCCAGTTCTTATCTCCTTTCTGAAGAGATGATGAATGATCCCCATCTCAGACAAAGAGCGATGAGTAGAGCAAGCATACTGACAAACACTGTGGAAGGTAGGTAATAGTATTCTCTTTGCTATACAGATTTTCAAATGAAATTCAAATACATTCTGGTCAGTACATGAAGCTCTTAAGAAGAATTCAAAGAATTTTTAAAGTGGTCATAAGCAATGGAAATATAAGCAATGGTCACTAATGGGTTCATTTTTATGTGCTTAAAATTGATGAAATTATTTGTGACTAAAGATAGGCATTGGATAATAAAACCTTTCAAAGATGAATAGCTTAATGGGAATTAATGAAGAACCTAGGTTAATCCAGAGCTGTGTGGTTCTCCCATTATGTAATTTAGAAACTTGACCTACTCTCTCTGAATTTATCATCCCTTTAATATGTAAAAAAACAACAACAATGATACATACTTCCAGATGTAGATAACTTTTTCCTCTGCGCATAGTGTATAAAATTGTAAAATGTTAACATGTGCCATGACATCTCTTAAAATTATGGTAAAAAGGCTCTAGAAAAAGCAGGTTAGAGAATATAATGTTAATAATAGTGGATAAACCCTCACATGCATTAGAAGAAGTCAAAAGGTGACAACTTTTATAATTTTTTTAAAATTTTTAATATATTTTATTGAATTTTTACAGATAAGAAGAGAGAGAGATATAGAGAGTTAGAAACATCAATGAGAGAGAGACATCAATTAGCCGCCTCCTGGACGCTCCCTACTGGGGATGTGCCCACAACCAAGATACATGCCCTTGACCGGAATCGAACCCAGGATCCTTCAGTCTGCAGGCCGATACTGTATCCACTGAGCCAAACTGGTTTCGGCAAGGTGACAAAATTTATAATGTGCTGGCTCCCATATTCTCCCCCCAAAATATGCTCCTCATCCTAGCTTTTTCAAAGGCTACAACCTCACCAACAAAGTTTCCACCCACCTAAATTTGAGGTGAGAAGCAAGTGGGCTAAATGAAATATCAATTGTTTGAGTCACTTTATAAATTATTTCCAGCCTCCTTGTTCTGGGATTGTTTTCACCTGTGAACTAGCAAGAGCTTTTCCTGGAGCAAGTATAATTATCCTATTGTTTTCATGGGACTAGGAATAAAGGGGGAAGTAGGTATATCGGTGGAAAATTCATATTTTTCCTTAAGAAAACATTGGTTGTTTTGTTTACCATCACATATTAGATACATGTTTCTCTGAGAGATGATGTATCAGTTTTTCAGTCACTAAATTCAACTGCCTTCCTCTCATTTAGGCTTGTTCTAGAAAATGAACATCTGATGGGGTTATTACATTTTTCTAAAATAATATTATATTATTACATCTTTATGCAATAATGCTATGTAATGTGACATTTTATGTAATAATACCATGATTTCATGGAATCAGTACTGTTCAATTTGTAAAGTCTACACCAGAAGACTTGTGGAAGAGTACTGCTGATTTATTTAGGAATAAAACATACAAATGATTGACTTGATGTTCTCTTGTTTTGTTCCTTCCAGAACTTGAAGAGTCCAGACAAAAATGTCCACCTTGGTGGTACAGATTTGCATACACATTCCTGATCTGGAATTGCTCTCCATTCTGGATAAAATTTAAAAAGCTTATGTATGTTATTGTAATGGATCCATTTGTAGATCTTACTATTACCATTTGCATAGTCTTAAACACATTGTTCATGGCGATGGAGCATCACCCAATGACTGAAGAATTCAAAAATGTGCTTACTGTTGGAAATTTGGTGAGTCGCTTGCAATCATTTCTTTTTTATTCTTTAAGAAGAATACACAGCTAAATAATTATGCAAATTCAGAACTCACAATATGAATCATTGTACAGAGTCAGGTTCCTGGTGATAGATCTTATTTTTAAGTAATTTTGCAGTAGTGTTGAAGTTTATAAATAACACTTTTCATAAAGAGTCACCACTTTTGGAGTTGTTAGTGGGTTGTTTTTTCTGTCAGTATATGTCTGGGAATTAATACTTGGAAAATTTGATACTTTCTTATCCATTTTATAATAACATTGCAACTTCCTTGAAAGTACATGTCCCGCATATTTTCAGAAAAACATGGATGCTTTGTTTTGATATAATAGGTGAAGTGTCTTTAGAATCCCAACTCAGTGCTGATTTTGCCTCTTACTGGTTATATGACCTTGTACAAAATATGTTAATCTCTATAATCTTTAATTTTCTCATTTGTAGAATATAATAGCTTATTTATAAAATAATATTATTTCTTCACTTATAATGTAATGATGATAATAATTCATTTATCACATTGTTGGGTTAGGATTAAACTTTTTTCTTAATTTTCTAATTTATTATCCAGTAAGTACCCAGCAAATTAAACCTGTGGTTACTATCATCATTATTATCATCATGCTTTTAGTCAGTCAGCAGAAACAAGTTATAGGAATAAGAATACTATGGAATCAAAATGGTTGAACTGGACATAGGAGACAAGTGAGAGGGTGACCTGCAGTTTTCAGGAAGGTATAGGCTCCAATTAGGAAAATCAATCCTAAATGATCTTTTAAATATGTAATGTTGGTTTTTACTCCAGCTTAATTAATGCCTTATTGCAAACAAACAAACAAACAAAAAACTACTTCCTGACAATCTGCATGAAGCAGGCAGAGGTTCTGTTTCACGGACACAAGGTCCCAATTTATGATTCTTCATAAAGGTGAATCATTTAGATGCCTTTGTGAATACTATCTGTATTGGGAAATTTTGCCTTTGCCTTTGTTCTAAACCAGTTGATCTTAAAGCCAAAGTGTGTTTCAGTCTTCTGTTCCAAATTGCTTACAGATTTTTACAATCAGAATGTTTGCTTTCTGAGTTAGCATTCTTCATCCCTTTAATTTCTCTTTAGAAAAATACAGGATTACCTAGTTTCTAATTGTTGGAGGTTCACATCATGAAAATCAATAGCTTCTTATTGAGTTGACTACAGCACTGTAAACACAAAAATCATTCACTATGTTTCTTACCTATTAGCACAGTCCCAAGTCTGAGTGCCCCCTGACTTTCTTCTTGATGCTGCATTATTTTAGAATTGATTCATGTAGTTATAGATCTAACCATTTCCCTTTGAAATTTCCTTGGTCAGTTTCTTTCAGTCAAACTATGCCTTGTTTATGAATGATACATGAACAAGTCTTTCACTTGTTCTTTTGCCTTTTTAAGTGAGTCCTTTGATACCAATGTCATGAATTAATGATGTTTCTGATGCACTTTTGTGTCAAAGCTTTGAAAGTCTTGCTTTAGCTACTACTGTGTCAATTAAACACTTTTTCCTCTTCTATCAATAAATCTTTGAAGAGTGAGTCAACATATTATTTATTACTCTTAAGAATAATCAGATCCCCAATAAAAACTCGTTCAAAATCTTAGTATCCATGTTTTCTTTTTTGACCATATAAATTTTTTTGCAAATAGTGTTAGTTGTCCAACATTTTATTTATTTGGAATTTTAACACGCTCTTCTCCAGTGCTATCTAAAGATAATGAGAGATGACAGGAGAGTTAGCACTTTTTACCCCTTCAATGCTTGCATTAGAACTGGAGAATCATTCCTAGTTGATAGGATTAAATGAGATAAGAACATGCATTTGTACAGTATCTAGCACACTGAGCAAGGCATAGTAAATGCTAAAGAAAGTCTTTATTATCATTATGTTGATTCTATACCTTCTAATAATACCATAAAAACATTATATTTTTTTTCACTTAGGTCTTTACTGGGATTTTTGCAGCTGAAATGGTTTTTAAACTAATCGCCATGGATCCATATGAATATTTCCAAGTAGGATGGAATATTTTTGACAGCATTATTGTGACTTTAAGTTTAGTAGAGCTTTTCCTATCAGATGTGGATGGTTTGTCAGTTCTTCGATCATTTAGATTGGTAAATATAGACTAACCTTACTTTATATTTTATATGTAAAAATACTTTTCTTTGTTTTGGGATTAATATTATTTAAAAATTTTGGAGGTTTGAATCAAAAGAGAAGATTAAGTCCTGATATCTAATAAAATAAAGTTAATTCAGTAATTAATGCACTTTAGGAGCTCAAAGCCACATGGATTTTTTAATTTTAGGACCTTGAAGATGTATTCAGTTGTATATTCTATATAATAAAAAGGTAATACGCAAATTGACAGTCACTCTAACACACAAATGGCCACCCCTATGTGCTCAAAGATGGCTACCCCCATGTGGACACAAGATGGCCAGCAAGAGGGGGCAGTTGTGGATGATCAGGCCAACAGGGGAGAGCAGTTAGGGGTGACCAGGCCTGCAGGGGAGGACAGTTGAGGGTGACCAGGCCTGCAGGGGAAGACAGTTAGGAGCAATCAGGCAGGCAGGGGAGCAGTTTTGCATCCATCAGGCTGGCAGGGGAGTGTTTAGTGGGGTGATCAGACTGGCAGGCAGAAGTGGTTAAGGGCAATCAGGCAGGCAGGCAGGCAGACAGGTGAGTGGTTGGGAGCCAGCAGTCCTGGATTGTGAGAGGGATCCCAGATTGGAGATGTTGAAGGCTTGGTTGAGGGACAGCCCTCCTCCCCTGTGCTCAAATTTGGTACACTGGGCCTCTAGTATTAATATAATAAAAAATATTTTCAGTTATATTATACTAATGTAATAGAAAATATATCTTTACACTGTAAGACAATATTTATTTCCCAGTAAAAAGTTTATGGTTAAAGAATTTCAGCCATTATAATGTATTCAATACTTTGTGGATTTGATAATTAAAAATTAAGTAATTGTTCCCCAAACAATTGTTGTCTAATAACAGGAATATAAAAAATAAATAAATAAAGACTGTTTAAAGCTTCTTTCTTTACCAGTTTGGACTTTATCCCTATATCTGCATTAAAATCTTATGAAAAGTATCAGAAAATAGAATTAAGGATAAATTATTAACTCTATATCTGAAACCATGTCAAGAGGCATCCATAGCAATCTTGAACTAAAATTACACACTTCCTTAAAAACATATAATCATTATTTTGGAGCAAATATAATAAAATAATAGAAATGCTGTAAATAGATGAAAATTAAAAATATAAATCATTTTTTGCTAGGTAATAACAATATTTTAGAATTTAATATTTGGAATAAAATTCAAGCTTGGAAACATTAAAACTTAGCATAATAATTAATATGCTTTGTATTTGCTTTTAGCTCCGAGTTTTCAAATTGGCAAAATCTTGGCCAACTCTGAACATGCTGATAAAGATCATTGGTAATTCAGTGGGGGCCCTGGGAAACCTCACCTTAGTGTTGGCCATCATCGTCTTCATCTTTGCGGTGGTCGGCATGCAGCTCTTTGGTAAAAGCTATAAAGAATGCGTCTGCAAAATCAATGAAGACTGTACACTCCCACGTTGGCACATGAATGACTTCTTCCACTCCTTCCTGATTGTGTTCCGTGTGCTGTGTGGAGAGTGGATAGAGACCATGTGGGACTGCATGGAGGTGGCTGGTCAAGCCATGTGCCTTATTGTTTACATGATGGTCATGGTCATTGGAAACCTCGTGGTATGTACTCAGAAGTTCACACCATTTAAAATTCTCCATAGAAAATTACTATATGAGGATATGATTAGTTATTTTATAATTTAGAATTAATTAGAACTAACACTATTAATTGTAATAGAACATTGATGATTTCAATATAGGAATAACAGGAAAGACTGAAATATTGCCTTAATTTTCCTGCCAGCTAATCTATACTTACATTTTTTACCAGATTTTGCTAATGAAAGATGAAAGAAGCATATTTACAAAGTTGATTACTAACCAATAGAATTTACACATTTTCAGTCCTCTGTGAGAATCCTTATTTGTTACAATGTTGAGTCCACAGACCCTATCTCAGGGAAGAACAACAGAAATGGTTTTGCACACAAACAGGATTTTGCTTCAAGGATAATTGTCCTGGCCTCTTTTAAATCTCATCAAGGGCCAAAATGATTGGCATTGAAGCCACCCAGATCCTAGAGCCATTATCTCATTTGAATTGGGTTCATTAAGTTGCAAGCTGGCAGAATTCTTGGACACAATATTTTATTACAGGAGGTCTGCAAGTATGACATGTTCCATTTGTTGCAACAAGTAACATTTATCTTCTGGGAAAAGTGACTTGGCCTAAGTTACTTGGGCACAATAGTCAATAGTCACAGTTTTCTTGTTCTACTTGTTTCTCACTGATAACATATATTAATTGCAGGAAAACATTAGCGGGGCTTATTAGTTCCATAAAAGGAAATTTGACCAAGGGCTTCCTGGTGCAGGAATGAACTTCAGAGTGATGATGACATTGGTAAAGGGAGTGCTCTTTTTGCACCTTAGGCTAGTCTAGTCCTTCAAGAGTGTGGCTGAGCTCCCGGAGTTCACGGGAGCTGGTCTAAGGGGAAATTGATGAGGAGTCTCACTTCTCACCTACCCCTATCACATGTTCTCCGCTATGAGTGGACAAGTGCAGGGTTCTTCATTGCTGGGGTGGATTTTTACCTTTATTTTAGAAAAGTGTACTGACTTTCTTTTTTTCCTGTCTCCCTCTTTTTTCCACCCTCACCCTGAGATAGGTCCTCAACCTATTTCTGGCTTTATTATTGAGCTCATTTAGTTCAGACAATCTTACAGCAAGTGATGAGGAAACTGATGCAAACAACCTCCAGATTGCAGTGGCCAGAATTAAGAAAGGAATAAATTACATGAAACAGAAGTTACGTGAATTTATTCTAATGGCATTTTCCAAAAGGCCAAAGATTTCCAAAGAGACAAGACAAGGAGGAGATCAAAGTAGCAAGAAGGAAAATGATATCTCTAACCGTACACTTGCTGAAATGAACAAAGACCACGATTTCCACAAGGAAAAAGATAAAATAAGTGGTTTTGGAAGGAACACAGACAAATACTTGATGGAAGAAAGTGATATTCTGTCATTTATTCATAATCCCAGCCTCACAGTGACTGTGCCAATTGCACCTGGAGAATCTGATTTGGAAATTATGAACACTGAGGAACTTAGCAGTGATTCAGATAGTGAATACAGCAAAGAGGTAAGATTGTTTTATACACATTATGTTTCATATTATTAATTCATATGAAATGAATCAAAATTTC
>PVJN01032174.1:0-24315 GCA_004026805.1 Lasiurus borealis | reverse complement strand
AGGATAAGGTGAAAGACAAGAGTAGTGGGAAATTAAGCTAAAAGAGTGAGTATGGTCAGTTTTCTTTTTTAGATTCAGTTTTCTTAAACCATAGAAAATTAACTTTACTTTTGTATTTAAAGTTAGTATTAATTGTATATTACTTAATATATAATTATATAATATCTGAATATATTTTAATATTTATAATTTATAACATATAAACAGTATATTATAAATAGTCATAGGGGTGATGGTTGGTAATAGCATATTAACTTACAAAAACAAATTTCTTCAGAACACAAACATACTAATTATTGGTATATAAATAAATGGCTCTATTTACCAATTATCCTTATCTATTAATTACCTCAGGTCCAGTGGGTTCTCTACTTGGAAATAGCTTGTGAGACTTATGTTGTTTTACATGAACTCAAAAGCTGTACAGCTGTATTTATCATCAAATATGATACATAATTCACAATTATAATTAATTAAGATTGATTACTTTCTCCCCAAACAAGCAAATTATGGATGTTTAATGACACAACTAACACATGGGTACATATGCTTTTCTAAACTCAGGCATGTATAAATACAAATTAATTGTGCAAATCTAAGCCCCAGTAATGTTTATATTTAGCAATATTTTAATAATCCAAGAATCCTTGAGATTCTGTTAAAATTGTGTTACCACCTTTTATGATTATTTAAAGTTTTCTAAATGTTATCAAACAATATAATCTTAGCCACAAAATATTAACAGAACATAACTAAAATAAATAAGATTGCCTTACTAAAAAAGTTTAGCCTGTTTTATTCATATATAAACATGTGTGTGTACACAAATGAGCCTATTATTTTCTCTTTGTTATAAACTGTGGATCTACACCACAACCCTAGAAACATCTTAATTCCATCTATTATTACTTATGTAATAGAGTAAAAAGGGAGAAGATAAAGAATCTTGGTCTTGGTTATAAATCAAACTAAATATTTTAAGTCATGTTATTCCTGTACCTCACTTTTTTCCATCTGTGAGAGATATGACTTTTTCTTAAATCTATAAAAACTCTTATTTTATAAATAACTTACCCTAAATTTATAAATCTCTACTTTACTAATTTTTGTAAAAGTCTATACATACTCTGAAAGAAATATATTAAAGATTATGCAGGAAACAACCTCAAGTACTACCACACAGAAATAGCTATCTTATATATTAAGTTAACATAATTCTAGCTATTTTAATGCACATGTGAAAAATAAATATAAAAGCTTTTATAAAAATTGGATATTTGTGCTTTTAAAATATAAATATTTAATTTTACTTTATTAAAAGTAAAACTTCAGTGAAAATACATGAATTCCTCAATTTTAAATAAGTAGTTTCTAAAATATCTAAGATTAAAAAAACATAAAAATATTAAATAAATTGGAGTAATTATGTCTTTTAAGCACATTTTAAATTATAGGTGTTATTAACTAATACATGAGAAAGAATACACATATTTCCTCCTAACTACAAATACTACTGATGTTATTTTTCACACTATGTTTAAAACAAATGTATTAGATTCTATATAAATTGTATAAATGTCTAGTTTTTTCATATAATATGACATCACTGCCAACTTTATTACCAATTTTTTTTAAGTGATATTTTTTCAAGAAAAACTCATGGGAATTTAGGAATGTCTGTCTGTTGAATTTAGACTTGAATGATATCTTGGCTAAGAACACTCTTTCAGAAATGAATAGACATTGCTACATTGGTCTCCAGTTCCAGGAAGATGTTTACTGAGAGTGATTTTCACCCCTTTGGAATGACATGATCTTCTTTCTGGATATCTGGAGAAATATTAAAGTTTTATCATTTAACCTAGATATGTCAAGCAATCAAAATCCCTATGATCCTAAATAGTATTTCATCTTATGAGACCAGCATACTCTAATACCAAAGCCATGTAAGGACACTTTAGAAAAGTAAACTACACACCAATATCTCTGATGAATATGAATGAAAAATTCTCAACAAAATATAAAGAAATCCAACTCAATAACATTAAAAGGTTCTGATCAACTGCCATCTATCCCTGGCCTACACAGATGGTTCAATATATGCAAAGCAACAAATATAATATCCTACATTGACAGAATAAAAGGTAAAAATTGTATATCTATCTCAATCAATGTAGAAAAAGCATTTGGCAAAATATAACATCCTTTCTTGATAAAAAATAAAAAAAGACACTTGACAAATTGGGATCTTAAGGAGCATAACAGCATATGAAAGATCATATGACAACATCATACTCAATATGAAAGACTGAAAGCTTTTCCTCTAAGATGAAGTTAGGGTACTCACTCTCACCACTCTTATTTAACACAAGAGGTCCAGTGCATGAAATTCATGCATGGGGGGGGGGGGGGCGGGGAGAAGCCCTCAGCCAAGTCTGCAACTCTCTAATCTGGGAACCCTCAGGGGATGTCCCAGGGATCGGGCCTAAACCTCTCACAATCTGGAACTACTGGCTCCTAAATGCTCATCTGCTTGCATGCCTGATCACCCCTAACTGCCCCCTGTGCCAGCCTAATCACCCCTAACCACCTCTGCCTGCTGGCCTGATGGCCTCTAACTGTCCCCCTCTGCTGGCTTGGCTACCTTTAACTGGTCCTTCCACAAGCCTGGTCGCCCCAAACTGCCACCCCACCCTCCCACCACCCCACCACCACCAGCCTGGTCGCCCCATACAGCCTGCTGTTCAGTCCTTTGGTCATCCCTCTCTAACCTTCCTGCAAGCCTGGTCACCCCACACAGCCTGCTGTTCAGTCCTTTGGTCATCCCTCACTAACCTCCCTACCAGCCTGGTTGCCCCATGCAGCCTTGTTGTATAGTCACTACTGTTACTGTGATGGTGTCCTGAACAATTTGCATATTACTCTATTATTAGTATAGCTAATAGGAGAAGTCCTAGCCAGAGAAATTAGGTAAGAAAAAGAAATATAAAGTACCCAAATAGAAAAGGGAGAAGTAAAATTATCTTTATTTGCATATGAAGGATTGATATTAAATATCCTTAAGGCTTTACCAAAAAACTACTACCAACGAATTCAGTAAAATAAAATAAAAGAAAAACTGACATACAAAAATCAGTTGTGTTTCTATACACTGACAATGAAACATCTGGGGGGAAAAAAACTTTTGGGGTTTTTGTTTGTTTGTTAATTGAGGGAGGCAGGGCAAAGAGAAAGAAACATCAATGTGAGAGACACATCTATTGGTTGCCTCCCTTATATGCCCCAACCAGGGAATTCAACCCACAATCTAAGTATTTTCCCTGACCAGGAATTGAACCACAACCTTATTGATATATGGGACAACACTCCAACCAATTAACCCACCCAGCCAGACATATATAAGGAGTCTTTAGGTGAATTTATAGTAACAGAGAGTATATTACCTGGAATGAAGGAATTGGGGAAAGTTATCAAAGAGAAAAAACGTCCAGTTATAAGATAAACAAGTTCTTGGGATTTAATGTACAGAACAGTGATTATAATAAATAATACAGTATTGTATTGTATTATATTGTATGAAGTTGCTGATAGAGCAGATATTAAAAGTTCTTACCACACACACACACATACACACGGTAACTATGTGAGGCAATGGATATGTTAACTACCCTTACCATGGTGAATATTTCACAGTATATATGTATATTAAATCATCATGGTGCACATCTTAAACTTACATAATGTTATGTGAAAATGATATCTCAGTAAAGCTGAGAGACTATTTCGTACCCCAAAGGCAACGTTAGTATTAGGCAGCTTCATTTCCAGTCAAAGGCAGTTTGTTATTAGCTAGACAGACTCTAGAAATATTATTTCATTGGTAAAATTAGTTCAATATATATGAAAATGTGGAGAACTTGGAAAATATTATAGAAGAATTTTGTGAAAAATGTATTTGAAACTAGAAAATCCAGTAGTTTGTAATATTTAGAATAGAGCCTTAGGCTTAAGTTCCAAAACCATAGTGTCTATGGGCTATTTCAGACACCTGAGCCAAAGGTAGACCAAATCCTGTTATTAGAATGTCACAACTACCTCAAAAGAACCTTTTATACAAGGTATACAAGAGCACTTCAACAGACAGAGAATATGGACTTGGTCACAGTTAAAGAACAGATGGTGTGACTATTTTTCACCTGCTTACTATTATTTGTGTGGGGCAGAATTCAATTTGAGTCTTGCCTTTACTATCCCATATAAAATGCTGGCAAATTATGGGAGAGGTCTACCATCCTCACTGATCTCTAGTTTTTAGAAGCTACCAATAGTTATCTATAATAATAAAAGCATAATATGTAAATTGACCAAACGGCTGAACAGCGGAACAACTGTTCAGACAACCTTCTGGATGACCTTCTGGTCAAAGCCGGGGCTGCGAGGTCGCCCGAGGCAGCTAGGGCTGTGAAGGCCTACTCTTGCATGAATTTTGTGCATTGGGTCTCTAGTCTTTTTATATAAAAGTCTAAGCAACCGTTACAACAGAAGGACCAGAAAGACCAGTAACTATGATGTGCACTGACCACCAGGGGGCAGACGCTCAATGCAGGAGCTGCCCCGTAGTGGTCAGTGCTTTCCCAAAGCCAACCTCCCACAATCAGCCAACCTCCCACAATCAGCCAACCTCCCACAATCAGCCAACCTCCCACAATCAGCCAACCTCCCTGGGTCCCTCTCTGGCGGGCCGGGTGGTCAGTGTGCTCCCACAGCCAACCTCTCACAGCTGGCCAATCTCCCATGGTCCCTCCCCTGCCCCAATCGACCCCGATCAGGGCTGGCCAGCCAACCTCCCTCAGTCCTTCTCCTTGGCCAGCCAGCCTCAATTTGCCCAACTGGGACTGAGTCAGACAGCCCCAATCGCAGGCCAGGCTGAAGGGCCCACCCCTGCACGAATTAGTGTACTGCGTCTCTAGTTAAAAATAATCAAATAGCCCTAACTGATTTGGCTCAGTGGGTATAGGGTTGGCCTGAGGACTGAAGGGTCCTGGTTTTTATTCTGGTCAAGGGCACATGCCAGGTTGTGGGCTCGATCCCCAATTGGGGGCATGCAGAAGGCAGCCAATCTATGGTTCTCTCTCATCACTGACATTTCTCTCTCTCTCCCTTCCTCTCTGAAGTCAGTAATATATTAAAAAATAATAATAATCAAATAATAGCTGATCCACTGGCTTAGGTTGTGTGTGTGTGTATGTGTGTGTGTGTGTGTGTGTGTGTGTGTACTATACAGCATGTCTGTGAAGAGGTGCATTCTCTATAATGCTGGGAAGCCAGAACCATACTCATTATTGAGATACCTTTTGCTTTCTTCTCAAGGATCACGATGTTATATTTCACTCCAAAACTAATAGATCCCATAGTATGTACATATTCCCTTAAATGGAAATGTACAAATTGTTTGTTGTCTACATTCTACCAAAAAGGTGAATGTTAGTCTCCCAGGTATAAAAGGACTATGGTATAACAAGAAATTGACTTAGATCTGGCAAGTCATTATCTTGGGTAGACAACTGGTCAGGCAGTTCGTGACTCCATCAAAGAATAAATCATCAAGGGAAGGTACAATTAGTAATATTACATCTATTTGTATTCTATGAGCTTATGTATAAGTGGCCAAATAAATTGAGAACTTAATCTAAACTTATAGTTTGTGTTTATTCCCACAGAACCATGATCCACATTAAATGGTATAAGTACTGATCCTAGCAAATACCTCTGTCAAATATGCCATTTGTAATTATTTATACAGATTTTAAGGGATTATTATAGTTTATATCAATAAATATTAAACATAATCCCTATATGCTTATACAAGTATATCTATATAACTTAAAGAGATAATGATTCAGCCTGGCTGGAGTGGCTCATGGTTGAGTGTCAACCTATGAACCAGGAGATCATGGTTCGAGTCATGGTTCAATTCCCGGTTGGGGACACATACTCGATCCCCAGTGGGGAGCATGCAGGAAGCAATCAATGATACTCTCTCATCAGTGATGTTTCTATTTCCCTCTCTGTTCCTCTCTGAAATACATAGATAAACAGACACACACTCATACATACACACACACACACACACACACACACACACACACACACAGGCCCAGTGCATGAAATTCATGCATGGGAGGAGGGGATCCCTCAGCCCAGCCTACACCCTCTCCAATCTGGGACTCCTTAGCAGATGTCTGACTCCTGACTTCTAATCGCTCACCCTCCTGACTCTTCATGCAGGCCTGATTGCCCCTAACTGCCCCCCACACTCCTTCCAACGAGCCTGGTCGCCCCTAGCTACTACCCTCGGTGACCTGGTTGCCTCTTACTGCCCCCCCCCGACCCCCGCCAGCCTAGTTGCTCCCAACTGCCCTCCCACCAGCTTGGTCACTCCTCATTAACCCCCCTGCTGGCATGGTCGCCCCATACAGCCTGCTGGTTCAGTCGTTTGGTTGTCCCTCACTAACTCCCCTGGCCACCTGGTTGTAGGCAGCCATTTTGTGAGGGCATGATGGTTAATTTGCATATTACCTCTTTATTATATAGGATATATATAAGTATATGGATGTGTGTGTGGATGTGTGGATGTGTGTGTGTGTGTGTGTGTGTGTGTGTGTGTGTGTTATAAAAGAGGTAATGCTTCAAATGGCCATTTCTAATATTGATAATATGGAAACCTCGGATTATACTTAATTACCAAAACTAATTGTAATATGAAATAGCATA
Source organism: Lasiurus borealis (assembly GCA_004026805.1). Lineage (NCBI taxonomy): Eukaryota > Metazoa > Chordata > Mammalia > Chiroptera > Vespertilionidae > Lasiurus > Lasiurus borealis. Next base: position 17,541 of record PVJN01032174.1, on the reverse strand, counting down.
TCCTGTAATTCTCTGTAGGCTAGAAAAACATACTATACTGAGTTAATTCTTAAAGAGAAATTTAAGAAGGTATAAAAAATGACAGTGTTGACAGTGTACTAAAAATTAGATACAACTTAATTCCTCAGAAGATTTTATTTCTGCTTTTGCCACTGACTTGCAGAAAAATGACTCAGTTTCTGTACATACCATGTGCTAAAAGAATATTTTTGAAGTGCCATTGAATGTAAATGAGAATTAACACTAAACTATACTTTTGAATGTCCCTTTTATATTTATTTGCACATATAGCATTCTATATTAAGTACATCTCTCTCTTTAAGCTTTATTAGAATCTCATGAATTACTAATGTAAATCATCTCTGCCCAAGCAACAGCTTTTGCATACATTTTAAAAATCACAAAAGTACTGTATTAAAATCAAACTTATTTCATTTCAACCAGTAAAACAATAACAAGAAAAGCATAGTGTGCTAATTTATACTATACTTTCTCCTGGCTATTGTAATTAAAAAGCTAACTCTAATATATTGAAATGTTCTTATACTTATTCCCCCTTGATACCTTTGTTTAGAATACTAATCAAACTAAACTACTTTGATTCATGATTTTACCTAAATGAATTATAAATGTCTATATGACTATCTTAAAAAAACATACAACTTCATTTTTCTCTACATCCTCACCAGTACTTGTCATTTGTTTATTTGTTGATAGCCATTCTGACAAGTGTGAGATGGTATCTCATTGTTGTTTTAATTTGCATCTCTCAAGTGACTTTGAATATGTTTTCATATGTCACTAGGCCTGCTGTATGTCCTCTTTTGAAAAGTGTCTATTTAGATCCTTTGCCCATTTTTTGACTCGTTTATCTTCCTTTTACTAAATTGTACGAGTTCTCTGTAAATTTTGGAGATTAAACCCTTTTCGAAAATATCATTGGCAAATATGTTCTCCCATGCAGTGAGATTTGTTGTTTTGTTGATGGTTTATTTGGGTGTGCAGAAGCTTCTTATTTTGATGTAGTCCCATTTGTTTTTTTTCTCCTTAGTCTCCATTGCCCTGGGAGCTGTGTCTGTAAAGATATTGCTACAACATATGTCTGCTATTTTGCTGGCTATGGAGTCTTGTAAGATTTTTATGGTTTCCCATCTTACATTTAAGTCCTTTAGCCATTTTGAATTTGTTTTTGTGTATGATGTAATTTGGTGATCTAATTTCTTTCTTTTTTTTCTTTTTTTGCATATATCTGACCAAATTTCCCAGTACCAATCATTGAAAAGACTGTATTGACTCCATTGCATGCTCTTGCCTCCACTGTCAAATATTGGGTGACAGCATGACAAGTACTGGCGAGGATGTGGAGAAAAAGGAACTCTCCTGTAATGCTGGTGGAAATGCAGGCTGGTGAAGCCAACTGTGGAAGACAGCATGGAGTTTCCTCATAAAGTTAAAAATGGAACTCCCATTTGACCCATATTCCCACTTCTAGGACTATATTCCAAGAAACCAGGAACACCAATCAGAAATGATATATGCACCCCTATATTCATAGAAGCACAATTTACAATATCTAAGATTTGGAAACAGCCTAAGTGCCCATCAGCAGAGGAGTTAATTAAAAATCTGTGGTACATCTACACAATGGAATACTATGCTGCTATAAAAATGAAGCAACTTTTACCATTTGCAACAGGGCGGGTGAAACTGGAGAGCATTATACTAAGCGAAATAAGCCAATCAGAGAAAGATAAATATCACATGACCTCACTCATAACCTATATAATAAAGAGGTAATATGCAAATTGACCATCACTCCAACACAGAAGATGGCTGCTCCCATGTGGACACAAGATGGCTGCCACAAGATGACCTGCAGGGAAGGTCAGTTGTGGGCAATCAGGCCAGCAAGGGAGGGCAGTTGGGAGGTACCAGGCCTGAAGGGCAGGGCAATTTGGGGCAGCCAGGCCTGCAGCGAAGGATAGTTAGGGGCAACCAGGCCTGCAGGAGAGGGCAGTTGGGAATGACCAGGCTGGCAGAAGAGGGCAGTTAGGGCAACCAGGCCAACAAAGGAGGGCAGTTAGGGGTTAACAGGCCAGCAGTAGAGGGCAGTTAGGGGTGACCAGGCCAGCAGGGGAGAAGTTAGGTGTTGATCAGGCTGGCAGGAGAGTGATTAGGGGGTGATAAGGCTGGTAGGCAGAAGCAATGAGGGGCAATCAGGCAGGCGAGCAGTTGGGAGCCAGCAGTCCTGGATTGTGAGAGGGCAGTTGGACATCCCTCAAGGGGTCTCAGATTAGAGAGGATGCAGGCTGGGCCTGAAGGACACCACCCCACCGTGCATGAATTTTGTGCACCAGGCCTGTAGTATAGGACATAATGATCAATATAATTTGATGAACAAGAATAGATCCAGAGACAAATGACAGGGGGGCAGGAAGCAGGTTAGAGAGCAACCAAACAACTTGTTCGCATGCATATTAGCATAACCAAGGACACAGACACTGGGGTGGTGGGGGCTTGCCCAGGGTGGAAATGGTTGGAGGGGGATAAAATTGGAGAAAAAGGAGACTAATATAAAACTTAAGACAAAAAAAAACAAAATACACACACATACACACACACACACACACACACACACACACACACACACACAAAACCACATAACTTCATAATGAAATGAAAGTTTACTAAAGGAAATGTGATAAATAGTCCAGACAAGATTTTTTTAAAAAACATATAGCAGATTATGTATTACCTACCAAGGGCATATTTCCTGAATTTACAATAGTCCCCCTCTTACCCACCACTGGGCATATGTTCACGGACTTCCAGTGGATGCCTGAAACTGGGTATTATCAAACCCTATATACACTATGTTTTTTTCTTATGCACACATTCCTACAAAAATGTTTAATTTATAAATTAGGCATTGTAAGAGATTAACAAAAATAATAAAATACAAATATGTATAACAGTATCTATAATAATAAAAGGTAATATGCTAATTAGACCAGACATCATTACGGACGTCCTTCCTGACAAAGCTGGGAAGCCAGCCTAGGTCCGGGGTGCCTGCGGGTGGCCCAAGGGAAGCCAGACCAGGCCCCCGGTGCCTGCGGGTAGCTAGAGAGAAGCCCGGGTCTTGGATGCCAGAGGGAAGCTGGTGCCAGCAGCCTGGGTCCCAGGTAATGGAGGGAAGAGGGTACAGCAGCCGGGATAAGGAAGGCCTATTCTTACATGAATTTTTATGCATCAAGCCTCTAGTACTGTAGTAAAAGTTTTATGAATATGCTTTCTCTCTCTCTCTCTCTCTCTCTCTCTCTCTCTCTCTCTCTCTCTTATAATCAATATGGTAACTGAAATGGCTAACTGGCAGGTAGTATATTCAGTATGTATATGTAGGCTAAAATTTACATCCCAGGCTGAACAAAGTAGGGCAGCATGAGATTTCATCACATTTCTCAAAACCACACATAATTGTTTATTCTGGAATTTTCCATTTAATATTTTCTGGCCATTGTTGACTATAGGTAATAAATTATTGAAAGTAAAACCATGGATAGGGAGAGAATTCAATGATTAAGAAATGCTTATAGCCATTATTATAAATACTAGGATAAAAGAATAAAGGATAAAATGTAAAGAATGTTCAATCAAGTCCCTAAACTCAAATGTTTACAATTTATAAAGTATTCAGTGTAAATTCACTTTGCCTATATGGCATTAGTATCTGGGGGAAAAATGTTCTTCCAGATTCAAAAGTTTAAATTTTTTTAAATTAGTTACTTAAGATTTTAAGTATTATATAGCAATGCTGTATATCTGAGAAAGAAACAGAAAGGGAGAGGGAGGGAAGGAGGGAGTGAGTCTGGGTATAAGAAAATTAAGATGACAATATATGATGATGAAAACAGCAGCAATACATTTTCAATGTACTGTTTGCTTACTAAGGTTCAGTCCCCCATAAAAGCTACCAATGACAATAGTGGGGGGAAAAAAGTGATCCTATGCCTATGTGCCACATAATCAATTGCTATAACCATAAAACAGGTGTAAGTTTATTTTTACAGGTGTAAATTCATAGAAAAATAAATTTTCCTTTCATGTTATATTGTTCCTGGTCCTACAAGGGTGTGTTAATACTATTCTCATATTTACTCCTCTCCATGACAACTGTGGATCATCTAAGATGAATGGAGGAGTTTTTACTTCATGCAACACATTTTCTGATAATCACTTCTATGTGAATGATCCTCAAACATATTTTTCCTTCTCATCCTGAGTTCTAGACTCATTTTCCAACTTTCTACTGAATAGGTTCAACAAACGCATCAAACTCAATCTCTCTAAATCTCATTTTGATCTCTTGTTTTTATAATAAATCTTTATTGTTCAGATTATTACAATTGTTCCTCTTCTTTCACCCATAGCTCACATCAACCAGGTACCCACCCCACCCTCTGTCCTTACCCTCTCCACTGTTTTCATCCATAGGTGTACAATTTTTGTCCAGTCTCTTCCTGCACTCCCCCACACCTCTTTCTCCCCGATAATTGTCAGTCCACTCCCTTTCTATGCCCCTGATTCTATTATATTCACCAGTTTATTCTGTTCATTAGATTTTTTATTCACTTGATTTTTAGATTCACTTATTGATACATATGTATTTGTTGTTCATAAGTTCTATCTTTACCTTTTTCTTCTTCTCCCTCTTCTTAAAGAATACCTTTCAGCATTTCATATAATACTGGTTTGGCAGTGATGAACTCCTTTAGCTTTTTCTTATCTGTGAGGCTCTTTATCTGCCCTTCAATTCTGGATGACAGCTTTGCTGGGTAAAGCAATCTTGGTTGTAGGTTCTTGCTATTCATCTCTTTGAATATTTCTTGCCACTCCTGTCTGTCCTTCATAGTTTATGTTGAGAAATCTACTGACAGTTGTATGAGTGCTCCTTGCAGGTAACTGTTTTTCTCTTGCTGCTTTTAATATTCTCTTTGTCTTTTGCTCTTGGTATTTTAATTATCATGTGTCTTGGTGTGTCCTCTTTGGATTCCTTTTGTTTGGGGTTCTGTGCGTTTTCCTGGACTTGTAAGTCTATTACTTTCGCCAGAAGGGGGAAGTCTTCAGTCATTATTTCTTTAAATAGGTTTTCAGTATCTTTCTCTTCTCTCCTTCTGGCACCCCCATAATTCAGATGTTGGTACAAGTTGACCAGAGGCTCTTTATACTATCTTCATATTTTTGGATTCTTTTTTCTTTTTGCTTTACTAGCTGAGTGTTTTTTTGCTTCTTTGTGTTTCAAATCTTTGACTTGATTCTTGTGATCCTCTAGTCTGTTGTTGGATCTCTGTATATATTTTTTTTAATTTCAGTCAGTGTATGCTTAATTCCTAGTTGGTCCTTTTTCATATCCTCGAGGATCTCACTAAGTTTGTCAGCCTTTTCTAGGAAATTCTTGAAAAACCTTATAACCCTGGTTTTGAACTAAATATTCAGTCATTTGCTTTCCTCCATTTCTTTCATTTGTGACCTGTTTCTTTGTCTCCACATTTTGGCTGCTTCCCTGAGTTGACAGAGTGGCTGTGTGTGGTAGGTGTCCTATAGGGCCCAGTGGCTCAGCCTCCCTAGTTACCTGAGGTGGACATTCTTGGTGCACCCCTTGGTGGGCTGTCTGCACAATCTTATTGTAGTTAAGCCTTGATTGTTGTTAGTATCACTGGGAGGAATTGACCACCAGGCCAATTGGCTGTGAGTATCAGCTTTGTCTACATTGTGAGAACTTCTGTTTTGGAGACACCCTTATGAGACAAGACTTGCAAAAGCTTCTGTGCTCCGCTTGGATGGTGCAGAGTCTCAGGGTGGATCATACAACAATAACTTCCTGTCAGCCCTGCCCTAGGAGGCCCCTGGGTATCAGTGTCCCGTAGCAATCGCTGCAAGCACCTCTGAGAGAAAGCCGCCCTCAAGTTTCACCTGCTGCCATACAGTCTAGTTTCTCCCCAAATGAGTCTGGGACTCCAGAGTCTCACCCAGAACTAGAGTTCAGAGACATCGGGAGCTTTTGTCTCCCTCCCAATTGAGAAAGCCAGCCATGTGCTCAGTTGCCAGCCCTCTCCATGCACAAGCCTCAGTACCTCTGCCTTCCACAGTTCCTCTGAGTATTAGTGTGCTTTTTTCTTTCCTTATTGTTATAGAATTTCCACTCAGCCAGCCTTCTTGTTCTGGATAATGTTCCTTTTGTCTTTTAGTTGTAGTTTTGAAATTGTTGTGCGAGACAGAAGTTTAGGTGTTTACCTATGCTGCCATCTTGATTTCTCCTTGACCTCTTTCTTTTAATAGATTCACTAAATCTATTCATTCAACAAATGAAGCAGAGATTACGGTGATAGTTAAAATCTTCCAATTCAACTAAATTTGTCCTATTCTTTACCACTCAACAGGGAGCAGCAGAGGGTATAGGGGGCAAGGAAGGGAGGTACAATGGGAGAAAAAGTTAAAACCGAAGAACCAGGTCTTAGAAAGGGTAAGAACCAGAACGGCTCTAGGGACCTTGGTTCAGAAACTAATTGAAATCCCTCTATCGCAGCAACATCATTATATATGAACTTCAGCCATTTTCAATCCAGGTAGAGTACTTTCAGTTTCAAGTAGAATGTAGTATGTAATGGCAAACCCTATTCTTGCTGTAATAACAAAAACAATACAAAAGACAAACAGATAACTTCTAAATGTAACTTTTTTAAAAAGCCATGCGAGATATCTAAGTGCATGATTATATTAACTAAAATTCCACAGTAGTCTATAATAAGCCATGTTCTTGCTTGGGGAACACTTGCTGATTCCCAAAGATACAATGTAAAGCACAGGTTTGGGTCTCACCAAAGGTGTGAAAATTTGGAAACAGCAGATGCACTAAACATATACCCAGTTTCCTCAACAGACCACTTAATGAATTCTGGGGCTTCAAAGGAGACTAGAGAGCAACTGTTAAAACAGACTGAAATTTCTCAAAGCCTTGTGATATGAGATTAAAAGAATAAATTTAGAAAATAAATTAAAATGTATAACTACAAGTCTATTATAAGTGAAAAAATAGAATAATGATAAAAAAAACTCCATCAATTCAAAAGAAGGCAACAAAGAAAAACTAAAAAAAAATTAAAAGATGGGTCAAATAGGGGGGAAAAACAATGTGGTAGACTTAAATCTAGCAATTATATTAAATGTAAGTGAACAAGAAAAGGTTATCACTGGACAAAATAATAAGATCCAGCCGTATTCTTAGAAGAAACACTTTAAATGTACATTTAAACGTACATTTAAATATAAGGACACAAGAAGATTAAAATTAAAAAGATGAGGAAAATATGCCATGCAAACCATATACAAAAGAAAGCTGGTATGGCAATATTTATACCAAATATATTAACCTTTATATCCAAAAAAGTATTACAACAGTTAATAAAAATGTTTAATATTAATTAAAAGGTCAATTCACAGAAAATAAAAGTCTGAAATTTACATTCACTAAATAAATACAGAAGTGCATTTACACCCACTGTCAAGAGACTTTTCTCATTAGGTGATAGAAGAAGCAGATTATAGAAATAAATAAATCTATATTAGTTTACAAAATATTAACAATAGAATTAACCAAACTAACGTAATTGTTAGGTCAGCAGAAGAACAGATGCAACAACAGCAGAATATATATTTTTCCAAAAACATTCACCAACATGTCTTTTGCTGAGCCGTTAATAAATTTCAAAGAATTAAAATGATATAGAATATAAATTTAGATGGTTGAAGAACAAAATAGAAATAAAAATAGAAATGAAATATAAACTGAATAAAAATAGACTGTGGGTCAAAGAAAAAAAAATCATAATAGAAATTTTAAAATTATTTTCATTGATGAACATTAAAATAGGACATTGTCAAACTTGTGGGATATAACTTAAAGCTCTGATTAGAGAGATATTTTTAAAGAAGCAAGGTTTTAAATCAACGATGTAAAATTTTTTCTGAATAAACTTCAAAAAATACAGCAATAAAACCCAAAAAGACTTATAAGAAAGAAAATTACCAAACAGAGTAGAAATCAATAAAACAGACATATAAGAAGAGAAAAACAACTAGAGATTGGATCTTTGAAAAGGTATGTTAGTAGACAAACTCTTAGTAAGATAAAAGGAGAAAACACAAATGAATGAAAAAGGGGAATTACTACAGATAAGTACAGGTAAGGAGAAGAAAATTCAAAAGGTATTATTGAACAACTTTATACTAATTAATTTGAAAATGTTGATAAAATGGGCCCATTCCTTGAAAAAATACATCTTACAAAAACTAATGAAAGAAAAACATAGAAAATTCAAATAGTACAATTACAACTAAAAAAATCAACTCCATAATTTAAAACCTTCTTACATATTCCCTTTCCCTTCCAAACCCAAATTCACCTGTTCCCCCTCCTCCCAAAAAAAAAACTACAGCTCCAGATGGTTTCACTTATGAAATTCTAGCAAAGATTTAAAATAGAATGAATACCAATTTTATTAAAACCCTTTTAGAAACCTGTATAGCAAAACCCAAAAGACACTATAAGAAGGAAAAATTACATTAAACATGTCTTGTTAACATAGAAAAAAGTCAAAATAAAACACTGGCAAATTTAATCCAGCAATATATTAAAACATTAATACAAACTTCAGGAAGAAATATCTAATTATCAGGATGCAAAAACTAGGGATCTTGACTAAAAATCTCACTACAATATTATCACCTTAAAAAACATTAAGATATTCTTTGTTCAAAATATAATTTTATTCATTTCTAAGAGGAAGGGAAAGGGAGAGAGATAGAAATATCAATGATGAGAGAGAATCATTTATAGACTGCCTCCTGCATGCTCCGTACTGGGGATTGAGCCTGCAACCAGGGCAAGGGCCCTGAGCAGGAATGGAAGCATGATCTCCTGGTTTATAGGTAGACAGACACTCAACCACTGAGCCACACCAGGGAAAGGTATTCTTGGTAGCACAGGAATAATGGATGCAGAGTTGCAAAAATAAAACTATATATAATGAAAGGTTTTAGATAGATTGCAAGTGTTCTATGCATTCCAACCCACTCAGTTGCTCATCACTCTAGACATGAGGGATAAACAGTTACCAGAAGAGAGCCAAGAGTAAATTCTCCCATCAATCAACAGAAACAAAGACATCTCCCCACTTTCTAATACCAGCTTCTCAAACAGAGCAAGTAACATATGAGCTGTGAAAAACAACATCAGTTTTCTTTCTATCCACTATCACTGTTCCATATATTTCTATTGCCTGGACAAATTTTCCCACCAGAAACTTCATGCTTGGAAAGATTACTACATAACTTAGAAAAACAGGTAATCATAAATTAATTATGCATTCTTTGTGGTTTGTAAATTTACAGTTTAGGACTGACAACTAAATTCCAGAAAAAATTTCTTCCACCTTCCTGGACCAATCAAAAGAAACAAAGAAACAAAAAATCCTTATTAATAGGCTGTGAAGTCAAATTTGAATTTTTTAAAGTGGTATTCTCAAAATGAATGAATCTAGAAAAATAAGGATTTGAATTAAGAAGAAAGCTGTCAATTAAGTGTTCTTTATATTTTATAAATCCTGTCCAGTTTTGCCATCTGTCCAGTTTAAGGTTCACAACTCAAGGGGTTTCTGAACAAGTTTCGATAATTTTCCAGATGTTTTCTGCTAAATTTCGATTCTAACTGAGAGGCAACATGGCAGGTTCAAATTCCCAAATGCAAAGATTCTGTGAATTAATAATAATTTCACATTACTAAATATTAAAACAAAACAAACATGATGCATGAAAAAGTATTCTATAGAATAGCAAGCCAAGAATGTGATTATTTCTAAATTTTAAAAAGGAAGCTGAATGTATTTATACTTAATGTCCTGGCAATTAACAAATAAGAAAGGTATTTGGGGAAAGCCAAAAAAAATCAAGTAGGAAACATGAGTAAATAAGCCCATATATCTTGGAACAAAAACCAACAGATTCAATAATTAATCTAGATCAGCATCACCTCATGCCTAGAATAACTGTGTCTCCCAGTTAATTTCACTCCAGTCAGGTACCTGCCCCAAATCCATTTGAAAATCTAAATCTTCCTCAAACATTTTCACTGTGTCATTCTTCAGTGACACTATAGCTCCCTATTATCTATCAACCAAGTCTAAACTAAACTCTGGTTGTTCAGGACCACTATGATTTGACCTATCCAACATTATTTCTGAAGATGAGAGTGGTGGATTAATTATGGCTACAAATTCTCTGCAATTCCTCCATTTCCTGAATGTAGACTGGCCCTTTGACTAACACAGACTAACAAAATATGGCAGAAGTGATGTGTGGCCTCAGGAGGACTTTGTTTCTGCTCTTGCCTTTCTAAGGTAAGAAACTTGTGCTGCCCTGCTAGATAAGCCATATGGTAGGGAACCAGCTGATGATCCAAACTAATCACCAAACTTGGGCACAAAGTATTCTGGATTGTCTTCTAACAGATATATGTCACACTTTTTAATAGACTAGAAGTAGCAATGATAATAATTTTCTAGATTCTTGATCCAGTTATCTTAAGGATAAACGTTTTTGTTTCTTTATTTTAATGTTATAGTTTAGAGTAGCTCAACCTCTCAATGATAATGTTTTTGTTATAGTCCATATGATAAAAAATTTAATATAGTATAATTACAACTATTAATTTAAATCACAAAGTTTATATTTAATGTATCAAAATTATCAAAATTCCAAAGATAACTATAAATTAAATATAAGTATATAAATTAAATGGCATACCTTTTCTATATTAAAATTCATATGTAAAATAAGATTGGCAAGTATTGAGAAATTCACTATTGAGATATTGATATAAAAAGTACCTTATTAAGATATTTAAATTTTTGCAAAAATAGCTTATAGAAATAATTATTTTTTAATAGCTAAATGAAACCGTGCACCTAAAAGCAAATTAGAATATTTTATCACTCTTCCTTCAGTTTTTTAGAACCTACCGGAGAGATTCAGCCATTCGCCTTAAATCTTCATTTTGCTGTTTTAAGCGTTCAAGCTTTGCCAGAATCTTGGACAGTTCTCGACTAGAGTGATCAGGGTGGTCATTATCTCGTACCAAATGGCCACCTATATAAAACAGCAAGGTCCCCCAGGCAAAAAGAATGAGCATAATCCAACGCCAGGAACCAGTCCATGGCCGCATTTTCAGATTTTCAACTCACTCCCCTGGCTTTCTGAAGCTCAAAGAATCGCAAACATCTTAACTGTTTCCTTTTAGTGCAAAGGTAGTAGGTTTCTGCTTTTTCAACACATGATGATTCAGACAAATTAGTATCTGTGGTAGTCCTGTAGTGAATCTTTCAAAGTGGTCTTCTGGTATGAGTAGGAAGCTTTATTGTCCGGTGCTTCATGGACTCTATGCTGTGGAAAGAGTAAGATACGTATTTATTTAAGATATATAAAAATAGCATATGCTGAGATTCATGGAGTTAAAGAAAACATATTAGTGTTGACTGGCCAACAAGCTGGCAAATAACTTTAAGTGCCAATAATAAGAAGTAAAAAGCAAAAGCTTTTAACTCTGCATATTAAATCAACCATGTACATGAAGGCCCTACCAGATAAATTAATTAACTCTAAGCCTGAAAGTCCTCTAAACTCCATTATCACCTTATTTTCTTATTTATATCATTTTGCAACAGGTCATATATGAAGAATAAAAGATTGTGTATTTGAATAATCAAACTAAAAATATATTCAACCATATTATTTTAGTTAATCTTTCCATTATCTCAAAAAGAAACATGTTCTCTTTGAGTGAATTCATTCCTACACAATATCAACTCCATTCTCTCTTCATCTCCCTGCTCAGCAGCCATTTTACCACTTGAGTTTGAAAGTGATAGGCAAATTGTCACTTTTAGGGTAAATTCTAAAAATGACATACATATTAGCCAAGCAAAGGTTATCAGGGCCATTAAAAAGCTGGCAACCACTCCAAACATCACAACAAAGGTTCATATGGATTAGTCTAGATTACTCCTTTCTTAAGTTTATTTACTAGTAAAAATACCAACAATTGCAATAGAAGTCTAACATCAGTTAAATCTCAGTAACTATCCATCTTAAACTACAAATGCATATGCTTTCTCAAGCCTGGTTATGGGTTTCATTTGTCATTTTTCCAGGATTAGGCTTAGAATTCCCTTTGGAAACAAAGTAGTTTTCTCCCCAAAGAAAAAATGTGCAAGCAAAAATATATCTGATAATTCCAGGGCTATATACGAAAAGTCTTATCTCCAGGCAAACCAAAGAGAGAAAATAAATATGTTCTATATACAAGATTGAGTATGATGGCAACTTACCACTAATTAAACAGTTAAGAAAGACCAGATAGAAAAGATGGAGAAGAGGCTTAGAAAATTAGAGCACAGAGCTATCATTTTTCTACTTCTGAACCTCAAATCTCAATAGATTTTAAATGACTAAATATTTAAAGAGAAGAAAATCTCTTCAAATGAGGTTCTAGAAACATTCTACTTCCTTCTTATTTATTCCTACACTATTTTCCTCATTGTTACTGGATCACACTAGCTAAAACAAAAATAAAAACTAACTATATTCATTGAGAATTGTTTGAAAACTAAGTAAAAAAGCAATAATCCAAGTGAAAACTTGCTGTTTTGTGTGTTGTTTTAATTACCATTCTTAAATCTATTGAGAATACTCTCTTGATTGACCCCTTGCTATTCTGTCTCAAAATTCTTTCTAAACCTTCTCCTCTAATCACAGGTAACCCCATCTACTCACTAAAACCTAAAAATAAGTAAAGTCTATTCAACATACCAGGTAAAAGATTCAGTCTACTTTTCATATTATATAGAAAAAATGCAGATATTCAGGGCTTCTGGTTAAAAACAGATTTAAAAAATGAGTCTACTCTGATGATAAGGGATGAATTTAATTAAGTTAAAAAAAGAAATTAAGTATTAAAATTTGAGTCAATAATATTTGTGACAACAAATCTAACACTATAAAATGCTATCATACCATATACTGAAAATATACCATACTTAATTCCAAGCTATTCCAATTAAGATATTAAAACTTTTAAAATCCTTCTCTTCATAATAAAAGTTTACTTAGGGAGATAACTGTAATAAAGGAAAATAAAGAGCTTTCCAAACAAGGATCATTTAAATAATAAAAAGATGTGCTGTAACATTTTACTTAGAATTACAACCAAAAAATGACCATAAATATTCAAGCTAGCAAAAGTATAACATAAATTGAATACAAACAAAGGTTTACAGAAAAATAAATTTTGTTACACAAAGTACTTTAGTTTTTATAAGCCACCATCAAAAAGTCAAAATATTAAATTACTATATTTTGCAGCACTATTGCTATTAGATGAGTTGTAAAAAGCAAGAAATTATTGTAGGAGCAAAAATGATCACTTTTTTAATTAATAGCATCATTTTAACTCTGGTTTTTTGGAGAGAATGTTTCCCCAAACTTTATTGTTCTAATAAAAATGGGATTAACAAAAATAAATCAAGTTAAAAACCAAGTCGTTGTCTATGCAATTTTCCTTAGCATGATTTAAAAGAGCAGTTATAAAATGTTTCCCTATTCACAATAAATGCTTGCTTATGTATATGTTTATTGTCTGAACCATATCTTAAAAAATATAAACTCAATGACTTTTGTCCATTTAGTTCATTGATGTATGCCAAGTACTTAGAGCAGTGTTTGGTACTTAGTAGCACTAATAAATATTTTTAAAGAAATAAGTAAGTAAATCAGTGAGTGGAGTTTACAATACATAACATATATTAGTTTGACAAATGACATAGAATCTAAGCACATTAACTTCAATTGCATTTTATGTCCCATTTAAGAAAGCAAATCTGAATATAGACAGTGAGATAGTGTTATTTTTGTAGGGAAAACAGTTCAAAAGTAGTTATTCATCAACTTTAGTACGTATTATTGTCGACATAAACTTGCTAACCCCTTAAATGATTAAAATACTGGCCTAAAGGGCCATAAGATCAGCAATCGAAGGTTACCTTTTAACCATAAGGAAATAATTTATCTTTACTTGTCTTATTTTCTTGATCTGGAAGAAAATATGTATAGCCTTTGATATGAAAGTTACTTAATTTATTTGTGGAAGAATTTATTAGTGAAAATATCTCAAATTTGTTAGTAAAAATATTTAAACATTAACTGCATGAGATAATTTCTGACTATAATTTATATACTAGTGTTGTTGAGATTTCTTCTCAGAGTGGATTGTTTCCAAGTATTTATTAATTCATTACTATTTGAGATTCATGTACTATCCTTTATCTGCAGAATATTAAATGGATTAAAATGTGTCAGGCTTCCCTCCATACATTTAATTAGTGATACCACATTTTTAAAGGTAGTAGTATGTATTTAAATGGTTCATTTCTTTGGGTATTTATTGACGCCTTGGGTTATATCTGATTAATGTCTACAACAAAATGTAATTTTTCAAAACAATTTCTTAAATCTGGAAGCTGCAATATATCATCACTAAGTTCAGCAGCTTTAATGGAGTTACTAAATGAATTTAATATATATAAAGCATTTACTATAATATTTGACATGAGGTTCAACATAATTTTTAAAAATTTTTATTTATATATTTTTATTGTATCTTTTTTTAAAAATGTATCCTGATTTTTAAAAGCATTACAGATGTCCCCTTTGTTCCCCCATTGATTCCCCTCTACCCCACACCCGCTGCTCCAGCCCAGGCTTTCACTTCACTATTCTTTGTGTCCATGGGTTATGCATATATGCATATACTAGTAAATTCTTTGGTTAATCTCTCCTCCCTCCACTCCCCCTTCCCTCTGAGATTCGTCAGTCTGCTCCATGTTTCGGTGACTCTAGATCTCTTTTGTTCATCAGTTTATTTGTTCATTAGATTCCACATGGCCAAGAGACATGAAAAAAAAAAAATGCTCAATGTCACTAATCATTAGAGGGATGCAAATTAAAATAACAATGAGGTATCTTATCATACTTACCAGAATGGCTACCAGCAATAAATCAACAAATAACAAGTGCTGGCAAGGATGTGGAGAAAGGGAACCCTACTACACTGCTGGTGGGAATGCAGAATGATACAACCACTATGGAAATAGTGGAAATTATATTATATGGAAAACAGTGTGGAGTTTCCTCAAGAAATTAAAAAGGGAACTGCCATGTGATCCTGAGATAGCGCATTATTTACAACTAGAGGCCCAGTGCACAAAATTTATGCATGTGGGGTGGGGGGTCCCCTCAGCCCAGCCTGGAACCTCTCCAATCTGGGAATCCTTAAGGGATGTTCAACTGTCAGTTGGGATCAGGCCAAAACCGAGAGTTGGACATCGCTCGCACAATCTAGAACTGGTGTCTCCTAACTGCTCACCTGCCTGGCTGCCTGATCGCCCCTAACTGCTCCCCCCCCCCCTCGCCACCAGCCTGATCACCCCTAACCGCCTCTGCCGGCCAGTCTGAATGTCCCTTACTGCCCCCTCCCCCTGCCAGCCTGGTCACCCGAAACTGCTCCCCTCCCCCCACCAATCTACTCCCTTCTGGCCTGGTCACTCCTCTCTGGCCCCCTGTCAGCCTAGTCACTCCTCACTACCAATCTTTGCTAGCCTGATCACCCCTCACTACCCCTCTGTGGGCCTGGTCACCCACACACAGCCTGCTGGTCAGTCATTTGGTCGTCCCTCACTAACCCCCCTGCTGATCTGGTTGCCCTATGCAGCCTGCTGGTCAATCGTCTGGTCGTCCCTCACTAACCCCTCTGCCAGCCTGGTCATCCCACTCAGCCTGCTGGTCAGTCGTCTGGTTGTCCCTCGCTAACCCCCCTGCCAGCCTGGTCATCCCACTCAGGCTGCTGGTCAGTCGTCTGGTCGTCCCTCGCTAACCCCCCTGCTGGCCTGGTCGTCCCACACAGCCTGCTATTCAATTGTTAATGTGAGGGCATTGTGACCAATTTACATATTATCCTTTTATTAGTATAGCTGGCGGAGGTCTGGAAACAGCCCAAATGCCAATCAGATGAGTAAATAAAAAAAGGTATGATACATTTACACAATGGAATTCTATGCAGCTATGAAAAAGACATATCTCTTGCTCTCTGTGACAGGAAGGACCTGGAATATTGTGCTAAATGAAATAAGTCAGTAAGAGAAAGACAAGTATCAGATGATCTCATTTATTGATTTGAGAGAGAAAAAAACATCAATTTGTTGTTCCACTTATTAATGCATTCATTAGTGTTTTTTTTGTATGTGCACTGACCAAACCTTGAGGTTATGTGACAATGCTCTAATCAACTGAGCTATCTCACCAGGGCAAAAGTAATTCTATCTTAATGTTGACAAGATATGGAGATTAAAACTATTGTTGCTAGAATTGGCAAAGCTTAGAGTATTGGTTCTGCTACATCATAGCTGGGTAATCTCATTGAGCTTCAATTTTCTTTATCTGTAAAATGGATATAATACATACTACTTCTCCCACAAAATACAGGGAGAAACCTTAAATAATACACAGGAAGCATTCTACACATAAATATCAAACAGTATGCCATATGTTAACACTGCTACATTATTTTATAGACACAACTATATTTTACATAATTATATACTACGTATTATTGTAGGCAATTTCTAAAATTGCTTCCAATGATCTCTGTGTAATCTCCTCCCCCTGAGTGTGGACTGGATCGTAATAACTTGCTTCTAAGAATACAATGATAGCATTTTACTTCTGAGATACGGTCACAAAAGACTGAAACTTCACATTCTCTCTGCTTATTCCCTCTGCTTATTAAGCTACCATACTGAGAATTCTATACCCAGTGAAAACAATCTTTCAAAAATAAACTTTTCCAGAAAAAAAAGGTTGAAATATTTTCTGTGCCAGCAAAACTGCATTATCAAAATTGTACAGCATGGTTCTTATCAATATTTATAATGAAAAATATCTAACAAGTCTACCATTATTTTACCTAATTCTATACAAAACCATGATTCAGTTATACAGTCACTCAAAAAAATACTTATTGCATCACTATTACATAAAAGACACTGTCCTAGGCACTGGGGGTTGTAGTAATGAACAAGCAGAAAAATATCTCTGCCCTCAAGAGGTAATATTCTAGTGCAGTGGTCGGCAAACTCATTAGTCACAGAGCCAAATATCTAAAGTACAATTGAAATTTCTTTTGAGAGCAAATTTTTTAAACTTAAACTTCTTCTAACACCACTTCTTCAAAATAGACTCACCCAGGCCATAGTATTTTGTGGAAGAGCCATACTCAAGGGGCCAAAGCACCACATGTGGCTCGTGAGCTACAGTTTGCCGACCATGGTTCTAGTGGATTCTAATTCCTAAAAAAGCCTTTTCCCAAAAAGCTTCTTA
>PVJN01032173.1:0-24679 GCA_004026805.1 Lasiurus borealis | reverse complement strand
TCATCTGACACCCTATTTTTGAGGATTTGTTAACCCCTTTTTTTTCTATTGCCTTTATTGAGAGCCATATACTAGTAACATGTTGGAGCCTTTCAGAAACATCTTCGTTTACCGCTCCTAGATTCTGTGGGGCAGCAAATCTTCAGCCTGGGGGTGAGAGAAGCTAAAGTACAGCCCCAACTACACTCTTTTAAATCAATGGTGTCTAGAAAAATATGAGTGAAGATTATAAGGGAGAAGGAAATGTAGTAAGAAAAGAGAAGAAGGAAGGATCAGGAATGAAAAAAAAAATGAATTCCAAAATGGGAAGGAGCAACATGAAAATAAGGAAAGGAATAATAGTTTCTCCAAGGGGGGCGGTGGAAGACGACAAAGAACAAAAAAAAAAACTGTATCGTGGATTAGTTCAAAAAATCTCCACCTCTATTATAAGACAGATGAGTCTTGTGATAGTAATATTGGACCCTGGCAGAAGAAAGAAGTCCAAATGTGATAAATTCTGGCATCTTGAATTTGACATTTTTTTTCCTGAGAATGTTTTGGCTGTGGTTTAGCCACTTGTGTGCTGGGTGGCTGTGGACTGTGTGGAGATAGATATTCTGGTTTCAATGCATTTCATGGTTTTAATAAGAAACTGAATTAATTTTCTTCAGATGGATACCTTTAGATTATATAAAGGTAAGAGGCACCTCTCGGCATGAAAAAACTCCTCTCAGCAAGAACAAAATAGAAAGACACGTGAAAGTTAATTTGGTTTTATCTTTTGAAATGTCAGGTTTCTGGAAAAGCAAACAGGGAAGCTTTTTCTTCATTAAAAACAAAAATTGCTTTCCAACCCTGTGTGAGACGGAATTCAGCTGAATGCACAAAATTTCTGAAGGATGTGAAAGAACTGGCCCTTTTGCTTGGAGAGATGCTCCAGGCTTAGGTGACAGCCTGGAAAGTAGGGACACACTTTTCTCCTACTGAAATGCACTGCCCAGGGACCTGCTGCCTGTGCTTGGTTTTTGTCCACCTGAAGGTGGACACACATGCAGAGTTCTAGAGAAAAAAAAACAACTGGACTTTTGGAGGACTTACATAGATGCATTATCTTTTTCTTAATTTTTATTGATGAGAGAGAGAGAGAAAGAGAAAGAGAGAGAGAGAGAGAGAGAGAGAGAGAGAGAGAGAGAGAGAGAGAGAGATTAATGTGTTGTTCCACTTATTTATACATTTATTGATTGGTTCTTATATGTGCCCTGACTAGAGATCAACCTTGGCTTATCAAGATGATGCTCTAACCAACTGAGCTACCAGGCCAGGGTACCTGGAAATGTTATTCACAGGATTATTGCTGCCTTTAAATATAAGTTTTCTCAATTAAAATATCAGCACAAAACAAGCAATATAAACATGGGAAACATTTGCAAAAGAACTTAAACTCACTTACCACCTTAGAGGGCATGATTCCAAACAATGGGAACATTAGGCCAGGCAGCAATGCTGTTACAGACAGGGGTAATGCTTCTGTAAGCCAAAATATGGCAACAACAAAGAGTGTGTAGGCACATTCTGCTTCCTGGAAATAGTAAAACACAACATGAAATGGTGGGGCTGAGATATCATAGTTCAAATCACAACTGCTTTTGCTGAATGGAGTCATGTCACAAAGAAGGAGGAAACTTTGAGACCTCTGCACTTTGAGTTGAGGGGTGAACTGTCATTCTTGGGAGTTCCAAGAGCAAAAATCGAATACGCACGAAAAAAAGACATTTAAAAATCCTCATTCATTAAGTTTCCTTCACATTTTTTCAAAGCATGTAGTTAACTTTCTGTGCTCATATCAGTGCATGTGGCTGCTAATGCTCACTTATTTGGCCGATGAAATGCACTCCCAGTTCTTCTGGAGTTCAGGAATGTCAAGTTACTGCCTTGCCCTTGGGGCAGAACACAGTTGTCTTTTAGTTGCATTCCTTGGTGCCTGATTGTTTGGGACCCATGCACATCCACCTTCCTTCCCTTTTGCTAAAAGGGGAACATTTTTGCATGGTATGGATGAGGCTAAATTAGCTCCTAAGTAATATGAACTTGGAGGTGAAGAACCTTCTGCCCTGCTTTTTAGAAAGACAGTTGAGCTCCTTAGGAGACACAGAGAAACTCAACAGGGTTGCAAATCTTAATAAATCTGTTAATTTGCTAAGTATAAAACTGTGGGTTTCTGTTTTAGGCATTGCTAAGAAATGGTTGAAATTCATCATTATATTTGCATACATAAATAATTATCATAGGAAATTATCCAGAACATTCTAAAGGATTAATAAAGATTAACATCTACTATATAGTCTATACTAGAGGAGGGACGAATCCCTCAGCCCAGCTTGTGCCTTCTTACAGTCTGGGAGCCTTGGGGGGATGTCTAGCTGATGGCTTAGCCCTGCTGTGGAAGTGGGAGAGGTTCCTGCTACTGCTGCTATGCTTGCCAGCCATGAACCAGACTTCTGGCTGAGCGATGCACCCCTGTGGGAGCACATTGACCACCAGGGGGCAGCTCCTGCATTAAGCATCTGCCCTCTGGTGGTCAGTAGGGAAGGACACTTAGTGATGACCAGGCCAGCAGAGGAGGGAAGTTGGGGGTGATTGGGCCTGCAGGGAAAGGCAGTTGGGGGGGACCCAGGCCTGCAGGGGAGAACAGTTAGGGGCTGTTAAGGGAGCAGTTAGGCATCAATCAGGCTGGTAGAGAAGTGGTTAGGGGGTGATAAGGCTGGCAGGCAGAAGCAGTTAAGGGCAATCAGGAAGTCAGGCAGTCAAGCTGTTGGGAGCCAGTAGTCCTGGGTTGTGAGAGGGATGTCCAACTGCCTGTGTAGGCTCGATCCTACTGGGGTCCCAGATTGGAAAGGGAGCAGGCTGGGCTGAAGGAACCCCCCCAACACTCACCTCCATGCATGAATTTTGTGCATGGGGCCTCTAGTGGCTTATATTTATTGTAATTTTTTTAAGAATAAAGAATAAAGATTTTTGATGTTGACAGTTTTATACAAAGTCTGCCTCTATAATCTCAAACAAATAATAAAACAAAGTTGAGCCTTGATTGAATCTTCTTAACTTCTTTGGAGGAAATTTGTGACTACCAGCTTAATTTTAAATGTCAGTGTAGGAGAAATACCAGGCCAGGATTTTCCTTAGAACAAATATAAATAATCTCAAAGCTTCTCCTGATGACTTTTTTCTATTATAGAAAGGTATTAAGAATCTAGATTTCCAAGACAAAAAGGGCCTTTTTACTGTCTTACTCTTTAGGCACAACCTAACAGTCTCTTTGTCCTCTGTCTCCACATCATTTTACCTCTCAAATATGCCCCTCAGCCTTGACCCCACTTTTCCCATTGCAGGCAAAGCTGTTCCAAAATCAGATCATCTTTCAAGAATCCACTTTGATTTTGTCATTCCTTTTCATAAAACCAGATTAAGGAGCCAACCTGACAACTATCTAGAGCACAAATCCATCAGGGACTTCTAGTAATAAAAAATTAAGAAGGAAGAAAGGAAGGAAGGAGGGAAAGAAAAAAGGAAGGAAGGAAGGAAGGGAGAGAGGGAGGCATGGAAGGGAAGGAAGGAAGGAAGGGAGAGAGGGAGAGAGGGAGGAAAAGAGAGGGAGGCATGGAGGGAAAGGAAGGGAGGGAGGGAGGGAAGAAAGAAGATAGGGAAGAAGGAAAGAAGGAAGAGAGAGAGGGAGGAAAGAAAAGTGGAAGGGAGGGAGTTGTGGGGGAGGGACCGTTGCTAGCTAATTCTGTTCACCACACATAACCCCTGCCATGAGAGATAAAATTTAATTTCAACACAGATCTACTTAATCTAGACACTCACATTCTGCTCAGATAGGACAACTTTGGGGCTGGAATAAAGATCAAAACTTCCTATATTAAATTATTAGCTTGCCCAGCCAACACTTTCATGTTTTAACAGTCCCAGTCTTTATTTAAAACAATCAAGTTGGTGATTTTCAGTAGTTGCTTGAAAACAATTCAAAATCCCCATTCAAGGCCACCTTCAGTGTAATTATAAGACTTATTCCATTGCTTCCTGACATCAACTCTCTATTTTTAAAGAGTCTTCTTTACATATCTTGTTGACAACTGTGTTCTGATCCCTGGTCTTATCATTCACCCTTTTATTGGACCCTAGTCCACAATATTCAACCATACAGTCATACCAGCAAGTCCTAAGTACCAGCTACTACTGCCTGCGATCTTATTTTGGACTCCTGAACTCTGTGACCCAGTGACTTTAGTTGAAGCAGTTGCAGGCTGATAGCCAAGTTTAGCAAGAAAATGAAATGTATGACTCACAATGGTGTGTGTATTTAATTTGAGTCAGCAGATTTCATATTAAATATTGAATATGAATTTCTGGCTTCTCTTAAAAAACTAAGAAAGTTGGTAACGTTGGGATCAGATTCTTCCATATCAACAAATTCTCCAGACTTGAGAAAAGCTTACCAGAGACTGCTGTGTAATTTTCAGCTTTGTACAATACCAACGACTCCATTTCATACATTCTCTTACCTGCTTGGCCTTTCTCAGCATTTGAGTAAAATCTCTGATAAGAAAAATGCTGCCCACCTTCCCTGCCTCGAAAATCTGGCTTCACCATCTGAAAAGCAACACTTCAATTTCTCGTTTGAATTTCTCTGTGGTCCATGAACCAGCAGCATCAGCATACTCTGAAAACTGTGGAAAATGTGGAATCTCAGGCTTTCACCCCAACATACTGAATCAGGACCAGCAAGTTCCTGAGGTGATTCTGATATAGGTTAAAGTTTGAGAAGCATGGCTTACTTCCTCTTCCAGAACTTCCATTTCATCTTTCACTCTATGTCAAGTTTCAAACAGAAACTTGCTCCCAGGAGGTGCCCTCCTGCCCAAGCTGAATCCCTAGATGCAGAACGTGTTTTGAAAACTTGCCTATCCTTCAATGTGCCCCTGGCTGAAGTAAGATACCTGCATTATTCCTGATAGCTACCTTCCAGGAATTTTGGGGAAACACCCCATTTTTTCTACCCCTCCCCCACCCACTACCACCAAGTTCTGACTGTCACAATATCTTGGCTGATTTTACTTAAAAATCACCTTGGCTCCATTTTAAATTATAGCTTCAGATGGAACAGAAATATAGAATGAGCTTTAAAATACAGAATTTTTTGCATTCTGTCTTCCATTTTTAATGTCATAGTGACTGATATTAGATAGTAATTTGCCTGATGAATTAGTACCTGTGGATATGATCTCTCAGCACAGCTTGAGAAAAGTAGGACCAATCACAGGCTTCACTCACTGCAGCTGATTTTTTAAAAAGAATGCAATGCAATTAAGAAAGGAGAAAAATCATGCATTCTAAATATGAATGCTATGAGGAAAACACTCTTATTGTTTGACAGAGCCTGTAAGGACTGTGTGGTTTGTGATACACCAGCCACTAATGCAATGATTCCTCAAGACCTAATCCATGTACCTGACAAAGCTTGAAATGACTCAAATTATCTGGTGAAAGGAGGGCTGAAGAGTAAGAAAGAACTAAACTACAAAGTTAAGAAAAACTATCTAGCATTTCTTGTATATTTTTAGGCCAAATGAAGATGAGGGAAAGACAACTGGTGGCTGCATTGTGCCAATTACCGGGAAAATGTTAACTCCTTTTCATTTAACCTCCACAATTAGCAATAGAGATGTACTGTCTTTACTCCCCATGCATATAGTGGAACTGGAATAGCCATAGGGATCATTTAGTTCTCCAACCTGACTATGCATTAGAGTCTGATCAAAATTAAATGTGTGGATTAACTGTCTCAGAAACATTAGGGTCTGTTAAGTGAGCAGTATCCTGGACTTCATATTCAGAGGTTGTGATATTAAGTAAGTACGTCAGGTAAATTTGGGGCAGCTGATTCACACAGCTAACATTCAAAACTCTTTGAAGATTCCTGTTCATTTTACTGATGAGGAAATGGGCAAGGGGTAGCATCACTCAAAGAGCTTATTCAGAATATGCTAGATAAATCAAGACAATTGAGGTTACACTGTGCAAAACTCCCTAAATCTCAGCAGTTTAAACAAACACGGCTTATTTTCTGTCTTCACTATTGGTCACTCATGAGTTGTGGTTGCTCTGAATTTGGGCAGTGGAAGCCTTAGCTCAATACAGACTCTTGTAATTGCAAATGCAGGAACGATGGAGCAAGGTAACCCATGCACAAGCTTTTAAAGGTCTGATATAAAGAAGCAATATCAGGATGACATTGGGAGTCAGATAGACTTGTCCTTAAATTCTTCTGCTCCCTTTACAAACTGTGTGGCTTTGGGCACATTTTTTAACCTCTTTGTGTCTCTGCTCATCTGTAAAATGGGGATGAAAATATTGACTATTTCTAATGGTTGTTATGAGGCATGAACATTTAATATTGTTACCAAAGTAAGTATCAAAGTGTATTATGGAAGGACAAGAAGAGCTTGTGGAAGCGACACCCTCCTTTTACACCAATGTTCTTGTCTGTCCATTAGTAACTCTTTTTGCTCTATTTGAAGTTCCTTCCTTTTATTCTTCCTCCTGCATCCTATCCTTCCTACAAGATCTGCCTTTATTCTCCACCTCCTTCTGTCATGAAAAATTATCAATTCATCAGAATTATCGGCTATCTACCATGTGACAGGCAGGTGTTTAGTGCTGCAAGAAAAAAATTAAATATGTTCTATGTTCTTTAGGTATTTATAATCTAGATGGAAAGCAAGGATAAAGGCCAAATGGAATATATACTCAAAAGGCCAATGTATCCATGATGCAATGAGAACACAGAGGATGAGACTCAGCTTGTATACTAGCCTGAACTGCCTTTCCCAAGAACAGGGCAAGAGAAAAGAGTATTCCAGAAGAGGACGCGGTGTGTGCAAAGATAGAGGCACTAATCATGGGTATTCTAGGTAGGCACTGCAAATAGGGAAATATTGCTATGGTGGGAAATGTGAATGGGAGATAGGGACTTTGGGGAGGGTTGTTAGGACAAATAAATGGCAAAATCTTAATGATCCATCACTGTATACATGTTTGGTTTAAATATTTCCCCCTGTATGCAAAAGGGAGCCCCTGCAGAGTGTGACAGGGGATAGAGCGGAGTGGGTCATATAATAGGACCAGGTTGGCATTTTAAAAATAGTACTCTGGCTGGAGACTTCAGGGGAAGAGTGTGAAAATGGTCCATGAGAGAAAGAGATGAAGTCAGTCTCAAGAAAGCAGTGCCAGCTGGAATGAAGCTGTGGAAGCAGATTGGGGTGGGGTGGATATAAGAGGTAAAGCAATACAGACTGTGATGGATGCTCAGGAACATCTGAAGCATCTGAGATGACACACAGGTTTCAGTCCAAATATTGGAGGGAAGGGTAGCAGATGCTCTGAGGCAAAGAAAATAGGAGCAGTAGGAGTGTTAGAGGTTTATCCACCCATTAATTACACATTCATGGCATAAATGATTTGTGCTTGTACACAACCTTATGTGTGATAAACATTTGCCATAGTATATATAGACTTTTCAGCAATTGTACAAGCTACATGAAAGCATTAACATTAAATTTATGCTTAGATCCCACAGTTCACTAAGCACAACATTTTGGGCTTAGCAAGTTCTCATAATACATTGCTGAGATAGAAATATAACAAATTTTACTTCTGGTTTTATTCATCTACCACATTACTTTTAGCCTGGGTTCTACTTTCTCTTTTTTTTCTTGCCATCCATCATTTTGATGCTCTCTGTGTCTAAAATATTCACTTTCTTAGAGTTTATAGCATCCCTCCTTTATCTTACATCCCTGTAATATTTTAAAGACACATTTAAAATATCATTTATTTCTATTAAAATGTTTAAATATTTGATTTGGCCCTTTAAAAGTTCTTTACATTTCCTTGGAATTTGTCTCCTCCCTTTTCTTCCACTTGTAGTTTATTTAAATCCTCTCCCACACATTTTCAATTTTCTATGTCAGACATCTAAGTAGGTACTTTATTCCTTCAAAGTTTACAGTTTTTTACAAGCAGTATATTTCTCCCATCTGTTTAGTTTATTTAGATTCAGCACCATAAGTCTCTCATGATGTTTCATTTCTTTTATTTATCATAATTTCTATTCTAATTTTGAAATTCAAGATGTATACAATGAATCTATTGTGAAGGAAACAGCACATGAAATAGAGCTGTCTGTTAAAGCTGAGTTTCTTCCCTCTCTAACCCATACCTTCTGATGAATAAGTTTGTTAGGTGAGTTGTCTGGGTTTAGTGCTAAGGGTGAGGTTTGGACTCTTCCTTGAGGCTTTGGCAGGCAAACTAAAGCCCTGCTGTGTTGGCTCGCCCATTCTCTTCTTTTTTGAAATCTTTCTTGGTATAAAATATTTCCTGGAGAAATCCAGAAATACCTGAAAGAAAACTGACATCTGGTCTTGATTTTACAACTAATCAGTTGGGGGATGCTACTCAAAGGCTGTGGGGCTGTTTCCTGTCTCATCTCAAAAAGGGATCCTAATTAAGGGATAAGCCAGATAGATGGAGACATAGTGGAAAGAAATGTACTCTACAAACAAACAAACAAACAAAAAATTGTTATTATTCCGTTTTCTCCTCTTATTGCTCCTCAAACCTGGTTTTCTCTTTTTATCTTTTCATTTCATTATGGAAATAGAAAGAAAAGCCAAGAACTGTACAAATAAATAAGGAAATAGCACAAAGTGCTGTGAAGAGTAAAAATGAACAAGATGTTAGGAATAGTCTCAAAAGAACAATGCTGCACAGAGAACATCGCTGGAACTATGGATATAGCCTAGGCCAGTTTAAAAGTTTTTATCTAGGGATGTTTAAGAAATTTCCTCTCCAAATTGAGAAAATTCAGTGCAATTATTAACTTCATTCAAATATTTACCTAAGTAGCAAATAAATTATAGGCTTGTTTTTCTGATTAGTAACTATTAATTGGAGGAGAACCTTGATGTCTATGTAACAGTTAAAAGGATGGCATAGCCCAGCCAGTGTGGTTCAATGGTTGAGCATCAACCTATTCACCAGGAGGTTGTGGTTTGATTCCTGGTCAGGGCACAAGATCAGGTTGTGGGTTTGATCCTCAGTGTGGGGCACATAGAAGGCAGCCAGTCAATGAGTCTCTCTCATCATTGATGCTTCTATTTCTCTCTCCCTCTCCCTTCCTCTCTGAAATGAATAAAAATCTATTTTAAAAAATAATAAAATTAAAAAATGGTATTAATGATGATTCAGTGTTAACTGATAAGAACATAGGATTCCACTAGTAAAGCAATGTTTACACTAATGTATTAGGAATATACTTATTACCACCATGGGAGATATAAAGATCTAGATATTCAGTTGTGGCTGCAATCACTGGCTCTAGAGACTGACAGATGTTGATTGTAAATGTTAGGACAAGGGTCTCAAGGACTGGGCCATTCTTAATGTTATTCTTGCCAAATGTTAAAATGTAGCATAGTATTTTGTAGACTAGTTATAAACAGGATGAACTGGACAGGAAACCAAACTGATAAGTGTAAGCCAACTATAACTCATAAAGATTAAATTTGAGCTTTTGTTTAACTTATGCCTACAGGGGTTCAGGGGTGAGGCGTACTTTCCTTTGCTCTCAACTATCATTTCTATAAAAACTGACACACAGTTCTAAAGTCTCTTTCATCTGAAAGATATTAAGATGTCAGCCTAATGCCATGACTCACGGTGAGCATTTGATATGAAAGGGAAGGGGCACGCAACATGACAAGCTGACATGACCAGCTTGTATAGTTGGGACTCTGGGACACTCATCAAATTACACATATAATAAGACCCACTGCTGCTTCACTTCTCATGGGCTGATAATCTATACTAATAAAAGGGTAAATATGCTAATTAGACTGGACATCCTCTGGTCGTCCTTTCAGACAAAACTGCAGATAGTGGCTATTGCTGTGAGGGCTGGGCGGAGGCTCAGGCAGCCTCAGCGGCCAGCAGGGGCAGCAGCAGCGGTGTTGGGGGTGTCTCCTTCCCCTGATTGGCCTGGTCGCCTCCTGCAGAGAGCCAGCCTAAGCCATCAGTAGGACATCCCCTGAGGGCTCCCAGACAGTGAGGGGGAGCAGGCCGGGCTGAGGGACCCTTCCCTCCCCCATCCATCCCCAGTGCCTCTAGTAGAGAAATGAAATAGAGTACACATTGCTAAGAGAGTCACTTTCAAAGAGAGGCAGCAGCTATTAAGGAAGTGGGGCCAATGCACATCTTGTGCCTCGATTCTCAGAACTGCTATTAAGCTGCTAAACCTATTGCTAAACTTAGCTCAAGGCTGAGTCATAAGTTTGTGGACCAAGAATTGCTGTATGGACACACCCTGACTCTAACTCCCCCTTGCAACTTTCATCTCCCTTGTTTACACATTGAAACTAACCAATTCCTATTCATCTAGGCAGCAACCCTTCACTTACTTGCATGAAAGTGTTACATTTGTTCTCTCCAAAGCACAATTTGCTACCTGAGTCTGCCTCTCCCCATTGCAACTGATTTTGCCAAAATAAATGTCTCATGTTTTTTATTAAAGCTGAGCCTCTTTTCTGGTTAACAAGGCCCACCCCCAGTTATTAGACTCACTGAAATTTTCTATCTTTCAGACATTAAGTAGCATGAGGTCAATTGATGAATTGCTTCTGTGGTTTGACCTGCTTAAAGTATTACTATGAAGAGAAATGCCTGAGTTGTTGATAGATGATTATCAAGCCACACTTTATGTAACTTTTCAAAATAAAAAGTAAATCTTCAAAAATATAGGCAAGACCAATCAAAACCCCTTTTAAAAGATAAATTAGAAGTTCTGACAGAACCTTAGACCAAATCCAGTTTCCACAATATCCATGTGGCCCTTGTTGAGTGGCATGCCTTTGAGCATCATTGTTCTCAAATGTAAAGTGAGAATGATAGAATGTGAGAGAATGTGAGAATGTAAGAATGTCTTACAGTTCGTAATAAAGTTAAATAAGATAATTTAGGTAAAACAGCTGACAGAATTCCTGGAACAGACGCAAGCTCTTTGAGTGAATCCCTTCTTTTTCCTTTGAACATTACATTGAAAAAACCATGGAAGGTAATCCCATCATGGGTGCCACGTTTTGACTTGAGATGGAATTAAGATAAGGGTTAAGGTCAGTCCATACAAACAATTCAATAACCAGTAGGAAACTGAAATAAATAAATAAATAAATCAGTCAACTCATTGTTTGTTAGGTCTAGATCATGTAAATATATTATGTTTTCATAAAGCAAAATTGACTTTTTGTTTTGCTTGAATCTTTATTTGTTCTGTTACTGTGAATTTAGAAGCATAGGGTTCTCCAGCTTGGTAACCAGGAAGGTATAATACATTGATTTGTATCTATGTCAAAGTAATCCTCTACTTAGATTTTATACAAAGGCCCATAGTCTCTGAAAATAAAGTTTTGCTTTCATTGTAAGCAACAGTTAAAATAATTTCTTTGAATTTAATTGACAGTTGATTAAATTGATTGGCAATGCATTTAGAGTAGCCAAAAAATGAAATGTTATTGTACAAGCAAAATAAACTTCTCATTAACATGACTTGAGTTTTAACGTATGAGTTTATTAGAGGGAAAAGAAAGGGAACACAGTTCATTAAATAGCCAGGCCCAAGGTTTCCCCATAGATCTAATGTACTCTTATCACAGCATCTTGGGGGAAAGAAAAAAAAAAAATCAATGACTCCATTTCTTAGAATACACTTTCCAGTTAATGAATCATGCACTGATATCATTGCTTTTTATTACCTACTTTTTTTCTCTTTCCATATTTATTTTATCTAAAAATTATGGAAGATAATCAAAGTGTCCTGGGTTTATATATGAAAGAAGCAGCATAGATGATACGTAATCATAGCCTAAGTTTGTCTTAACTAGTTTAATTTTTTATTTTCACTGCTGTAAAGTAACTTTTTATTTTCACCACTGAGACTGAGAGATATAACACTAGAGCAGGAGTCCAGATAGGAAACAGTATGTGCTCATGACAAGACCCAGCAGGGTGCAGGGGACTTCAGAATCAGGGGAGTGGGGAAGAGAGGCCATCATGCATGCCAGATAGAGTAACAATCTTCCAAGAGGGTTGGAGGAGGGCGTTACTATTATAGCCCTATGTCTGAGATTCAAATTTGTCATCTAGTGGTTGCCAGACTCCTAAAGGAGTGCTCAGAAGTAGCAGCAGTAGGAGGGATAGGGAGGAGAGGAAAGGAGAATTCACACAGAATTTGCAAAACAAAACCAACCCAACCAAAATCAGTTGACTGCTTGCTCTTTTCACTAGAAATTCTGTAAGAACCTGGGAGCTCAGCACAATGTTTGACCAAAAGGGGTGGGGAAGTCTTCCCTTCCTCCTCAGTGGACCTGGAGGCCTCAGGGCAGGAAGAGGTTGCAACTGGGTGGTTGCCACTGGCAGCAGACAAGCTGCAGCTGTGGGCAGTAGAGGCCAGTCCCTTTGCCAGTTTTGCAAGTAGAGGAGACCTTAGCTCACATGAATTTCCCATAGAGATTCCCATATTGGTAACCAACTTCTGAGAGATGCTGGAGGACCCATAGTATTGCAATTACAGGGATCCTCTGGTAGTGCAAAATGGTATCACCTTGATTAATACTTGCTTTCTTCCACTCAGAGAAAAGACATCAGAGGGGAATTGTACCCGCTGTGGAGTCGTCACATCTGGGGACCCACTCCACCCCACTTACTGCATGCCAGCCACTTCTCCAGTGCTTGATAGTGCTTACTCACTTAATTCCCACAACAAGCTTATTACTCTCCCAATCTTATGTTGTAGAAGGTCAGAGAAAGAGCTTCACAGGCAAGAAAGAGCTAAAGGAGTTCATCATCAGCAAAGCAGTATTAGATGAAATGCTGAATGGTTAAGACAAAGAAGAAAAAGGTAAAGATAAAAAATTATGAACAACAAAGTGACAACAAATACATATCTATCAACAAGTGAATCAAAAAATCAAATGAATAAAAAATCTGACGAATATAATAAACTGGTGAATGTAATAGAATCAGGGTCATAGAAAGGGAATGGACTGACAATTCTCAGGAGGAATTGAGTGTGGGGGGTGTGGGATGAGATTGAACAAAGATCTTATATGCATATATGTAGTGCCTATGGATGCAGACAGTAGGGTAGCAAAGGGCCTGGGGTGGGGTTGGAACCGGGTAGAGGGGAACTATGGGAGAAAAACAGGAACATCTGTAATATCTGAACAACAAAGATTAAAAAAAACAAAAACAAATAAATAAAATGAAGAAAGAAAAAAAAAGAAAGAAAACAGAAGCACTGAGAAGTTAAGCAACTTGCTCAGGTCACACAGTTTGCAAATGATCAATCTGGGACTTAAAGCAGACAGCCTGGCTCCAGAGGCTGTCCTACCAGCAAATGACATTCATCATGCCCGGTACAGGGACAGTGCTCACTAAATGTCTGCTGATTCAAATCATTTTACTAAGGGGTTAAAAATGCACTGGGTTTATTATTTGGGACTTCATAGACTGACAACACTTAAAGAAAACAGAAAAATGCTGATAAGTATGCCAAAATGAAATTAAATATGGACCCCTGGGGACCGACAGGAAATCGGACAGCCTGTTTTCCAGGTCCACTTACCTTGGTGTGGAGGATGATAGGCAGGGGCAGTAAAAGCAGTAGAGTGGAAACTATGAGGAGAAGCCGGCGATAAATCACAATATAACTAAAGAGTTTCATGGTGCTGAGTGGGTGCCTTTGATAGTGTTCTTCTCAAAATGAGGCTACAGTTAAATAACCAGCCTGGATTAATATTTCTCCAGCTCATCATCTTCACTTTCTGCCCTAGACTGACCAACATGAGTTAAAA
Source organism: Lasiurus borealis (assembly GCA_004026805.1). NCBI lineage: Eukaryota > Metazoa > Chordata > Mammalia > Chiroptera > Vespertilionidae > Lasiurus > Lasiurus borealis. Next base: position 10,733 of record PVJN01032173.1, on the reverse strand, counting down.
TTAAATCTCTATCTTTATTGTTTTACTGTCATAATTAACATGGAGTGATAAGCCTAAGAATGTTTACAAGAAATAAAAAATCATTTGCTGGTATGGCTTTTGAAAGGTGAAACTGTTCTTTCCCTGCTATCTATGTTTACATTAACTAGAATAGAGATTGGATAAGTGTAGGAGAAGGCAAAATAGTAGGGTTCATTGAGTTTGTCCACTCCTTTCTAATATCCTCTGACTTTGGGGCTCCCTAACAGAAGTAGTTATCACACTTAGGTTTCAGGAAAATATGAATCATAAACACTTGAGCAACTCTTGACTGGGTGCTTACAGAGGATTTTTCTGGAATTTCTGAGATAACATACTGAAGAAACCTCAACCAATGTGAAGTTTGATCCACAGAACTCTTTATCTCTCTCGTGCAGGAATCCTTGGCGTTCATTCAAAAGTTAATTAACACTGCTTCTGAAATTGAGTAGCATTTTCTCCCTGAAACCACATTCAATTGCACAATGATTTCTTCGCAGTTTGAAAGCAAAGTTTTGGGAATTTCCTGGACACTGTTGCCTCTTTTAATAATAAACCAGAAGTTATCATAAAGCCTTATATAAGCAGCCCCCTGCAAGGATTTTTCAGGATTGAGCTGATATTATTGTGTTGAGTCTGACTAAATAGTCACCAGGGAACCTGGTGATAGATATGAGTCATGAGAGCCATTCAAGGGTGTGTGAGTGTGTGCACGTGCGTGTATGTGTGAAGATATGGAAGATGTATTTTGAAACTCCTCAGGGTAGAGACTGTGGTTTATTTCTCATTGGATTGTGAATTAATCACCCAGTAAACCTCAACGAAGCAACTAGTATGCACCTAGACTTAGGTATAAACAAAACACATTTTCTTCTATAATGTATAGTCCATTTCTTTTGGCACAAATAACTTCACTTCCATCTAATCTGTGGTTGACATTTAGACAGTATTTCTAATTCCACACTAATGTAAATCTGCTTTCTTTTCCTGTCAATGAAAATAATTCTTTCATCAACACTCACTATATTCTTTGTTTGTTTTTTCTTTTTTTTAATACTCACCCGAGGATATGCTCATTGATTTCAGAGAGAAGGGAAGAGAGAGATAGAAGTATCAGTGTGAGAGAGCAATGATCTCTTGCCCCATCTGGAGATCAAACTCAAAATCCGGGCATGCGCCCTGACTGGGAATCGAACCCACAACTCATTTGGTGTATGGGATGACATTCCAACCAAATGAAACACACTGGCCAGAGCCAAGACCCATGCTATTTTTAATATAAATGAAAAAGCATTTTTCCTTCTAAAAGTCTAAATTTCCAGGGGAACCAAGATAGTGGCATAAGGTCTACACCTACATGTGCTGCCTCTTGCAACCACATCAAAATTACAACCAAAAGACAAAACAACTATCTCCCAGAACCTCGGGAAAGCTGGCGGAGTAGAAGTTCTGCAACTAGAAGGAAAGAAAAAAGTGCATTGAGACCTGGTAGGACATGCAGAGGCTCAGAAAGGAAGAGATGTGGAGATGTGTGCTGTTTTTTTCAGTTGGGAGAGAGTTATAACTTCCCGAATCCTCTGAACTTCAGTTTCTGGTGAGTTTCTGGGGACCCAGACTCATAGAGGGAGAAACTGGACTGTCTGCCATCAGGTCAGAAAGGGAGGGTGGCTCTCTTGCAGAGGTGCACACAGGAATCATTGTTTACTGCGCTGGGGTGCGGGGCACAGAACACTGAACAGAACACAGCAGAGAGAGCTGACTGGCAGCCATTGCTTTTTGCCACGCCCTAGCCTAGTGACTCCCTGAAACCCTGCCCCCCCTCCCCAATTTACAAACCCACCCAGCTGCAGCAACTTTTGCATATGAATGGCTGGCCTCTAGCAACTTAACCTAACAAATTGCAACTGGGTCAGACAGCTCCAAAACTTCCAAACTCCAAGCAAAGAGGAGAAATCTGCAAATCTCCCTCTAGCTCAGATACTAGCTGACTTGCACCTCCTTGGAGATCCAGGAACCAGTGTACCTAGAGGTCAATGTGAGATGACACCAGATTTCAATTCCTCACATACATAAGTGAAACACTCAAGAGGCAGACTCGGTGAGCACCAAAGCCCCACTGAAATAAGTCCTGCCCCATAAGGGGTGTTTCCAGCACAGCAGTTTTTCCATTAATAGACACAGCTAATCCTCACAGTCAATTGGCCTGGAGGTCAATTCCTCCCAGTATACCAATAGCAATCAAGGTTTAACTACAAGAAGACTGTGGAGGCTTGGAAAAATGGCAGCAGAATAGAGGGATGCTTCTGGAGCCTTGTTGCTGGGCAGAGGGAGAGAGAGTAGCTGAGAGTCGCACTGGGAGTGTTTGTTGGCAAGTTAAGAGTCAGTTATCCTCCAGCAGAAGGTTGGGGACTGCTGGACGGGACTCCCCTGACCAGGCAGCCCCACTGCCACGGGGTTTTTGTCTACTGGAGCCACCAGCATGAACTCGGAGAGTGCACCATCTTGCAGAGGGAGGTGGATGTCTGTGACGATCTGGAAGCTGCAGCTGAAGCACCCACCGAACAGCCGGGGACCCAGAACACCGCTCTCTAATTGGAGTAGACACATGGACTCAGAGGAGCTCCACACGGCACACGGACAGGTCAGATTTTGCCTGAGATAAGGTGAGGTCTCCTGTCCTGCAGAAAAGAGATGCACACACTGTGGGAACCGGGCTGCAGGAAAGCTGCTTCTGGAGAAGTCCGAGGATGTGGGGCAGAACATGATCCCTAAGTGTGGAAGGGGACTCTCGGAGTTGACAGAGGGGAGCTCTAGAAAACAACTCACTTTGATCTGAGGCAGAAGGACAGCCTGGGAGTTATTACACTGTCCCAGCTGCTCCAATCCCCACAAACCGGTATTGAGAACCACAGAGTACCAGGATCTAAGCACAGCCTAGAGAGGTCCTATGCTTAGTCTCAGAGGTCAATTCTAAAACCCTGCCACCCAGTGGATGACACACAAATTGACTCTCGCATAATCACAAAAGAATAAAGAGATTAAAACAAACCTCAACAGTGGAACACAGGGAACTGCAAATGCCCCCTCCCCGCTGAACCCCCCTCCTGACTGGGAAACAGGAGTGCCAACCAGAACAAGAGTAGAAGTGAATAACCTCCATTACTGCCCATTCAAATTTTTTTTCTTTTTTTTTAAAAAAATATTTTTTATTTTTGCATATTTTAATTAAAAAACTATTTTTTCTTTTCTCCTCAATTGATTTTACCTTTTTAATTATTACATTTTTGTTTTCAACTAGTATTATTACTACTAATAGTTTACCTTTTTAGAAAAAACAAGTGTCATTTTGTTTTCTCTTTATTTTACTTTGGGAATAGAATTCTACATTCTATTTTCCTCTTTCCTTTAGCATAATTATACTCTATCTCAAATCTACCTTTATGCCAGCACTCTCCTCCTAACTTTGCCCATTTTGTTGTCTTATTTCTCTTTCCCTTTTCCAACTTTAGATTCTCCCTATTCTTTCTATTTACCTGGTTAAAATTTCACCCTACTTATATATCTAATTTCAAATCCCCTACTTAAAGTCCATACAAACCTCTCTCTTCTTGTCTTCACTATCTAAAAAGTTGTTTTTCTCTGTGTCGTTTTGTTGCTGTTTGACTGAATGGTGATTATATTCATTTTTTGTACTTTTTTGTGAGATTGTTTTAGCTTATTCTACTTGTTTTATTTTGCTTTTCTTTGCTTTGTTTTGGTTTGTTTTTTACCTCTCTTTTCCCTTGCCTCCCTCGATATTAGTTGTTATCTGTAGTTGTATTAATCTCCAGGTACTTGTTGCCGGCATTTGTTGGGATTAGTGGCTGTTATCTTGGAGTTTTCTCCTCACATCTATATTTTGTTTCCCTTTTCTATCTTATCCTCTTTCTTTTCTCTCTGACTTTTTTCTCTTTTCCCCTTCTTCTTCTTCTTCTTCTTCTTCTTCTTCTTCTTCTTCTTCTTCTTCTTCTCCTTCTCCTTTTTATTTTTTATTTTATTTTATTTTTTGTTCATTTTTTATTCTCCCTCTCCCAATTTGATTTTGGCACTTCTTTTATTTTTCCTCATTTTCGTCCCCTTTCTCTATTTACCCATAATTTGTCTTTCATTGGTGGTCACCTTATTTGTGATTATTAACATTGTGAATACATTTCTGTTAAGTGCTTTGTGTGTTGTACCTGGTCATGTTGTAGTTTGTGCCTTAGAATCAAAGCAGGAGAGAGAACTACATAACCAGACACCCGGAGAAGAAAGACCATGGGCAGAAAAAGAAAAAGCCTACATAGTACAGAAAGGCAGGTATCACAAGAAAAGGAAGTAAACGAAATAGAAGCAGAAATAAGCCTGCCAGAAAAAGAGTTCAGAGAAATGATCATGAGGTGGATGAAAAGAATGGAAGACAAAATCAACAATGTGAGTAAGAGCCAAGAGAAAATGAAGAAGACCCAAAGGAAATGAAGAAGAGCCAAGAGGAAATGAAGAAGCAGCAAGAAGAAATGCAGACTAAACAAGAAGAAATGAAAAATGACATCACTGCTATAAAGAACTCAACAGAAAGCATGAAAACAAGACTAGAAGAAGCAGAGGACCGCATCAGTGAGCTAGAAGACAAGGTAAGAAAAAATACTCAAGAACAGCAGCTTCTAAAAAACAAAATTAAAAAGCAAGAGGAGAGCCTAAAAGAACTTTGGGATGACACAAAACAAAGCAAAATCCGCATAATTGGGGTTCCAGAAAGAGTGGAAACTGAACATGGATTAGAGAACCTGTTTGAAGAAATAATGACAGAAAATTTCCCCAATATAGGAAAGAAAAAAAAACCACACAAATCCAAGAAGCTCACAGAGTCCCGAGCAAAATGAACCCCCCAAAAACAACATCAAGGCACATTATAATTAAATTGGCAAACACCAACGACAAAGTAAGAATCTTAAAAGCAGCCAGAGTGAAACAGAAAGTTACCTACAAAAGAACTCCCATAAGCCTAGCAATTGATTTCTCAACAGAAACCGATCAGGCCAGAAGGGAATTAAATGACATATACAAAGTCATGCAAAGGAAGGGTCTGAATCCAAGAATACTGTATCCTGCAACACTCTCAATCAAAATTGAAGGTGAAATCAGAAGCTTCACAGACAAAAAAGGACTAAGGGAATATATTACCACCAAAGCAGAAATGCAAGAAATTTGAAGGGTTTGCTGTAATAAAAAGAAATAGGAAGTGAAGAAGGAATTCTGGGGTAAAGACAAAAAATGGCAACAGATAAGTACCTATCAATAATAACTTTAAATGTAAAAAGATTAAATGCTCCAGTCAAAAGACAAAGGGTAACCAATTGGATAAGAAAACATGATCCATATATCTGCTGTCTACGGAAACCCACCTCAGGAAAAGAGATGCACAGAGATTGAGGGTGAAGGGATGGAAGATGGTATTTCAGGCAAATGGAAATGAAAAAAAAGCTGGGGTTGCAATACTTATATCTGACAAATTAGATGTCAAAGTGAAGGACATAACAAGAGATAAAGAAGGCCACTTCATAATACTAAAGGGAACCATCCAAAAAGAAAAAATGACTCTGGTAAACATATATGCACCCAATTTAGGAGCACCTAAATATATAATAAAAAACTCCTAGAGGATATTAAGGGAGAGATTGACAGCAATACAATCATTGTAGGAGACTTTAATACTCCACTGTCACCATTGGACAAATCCTCAAAACAAAAAATCAGGAAAGAAACATCAATCCTAAATGACTCACTAGACCAGATAAAATTAATTGACATCTTCAGAACATTTTACCCCAAAGCCACAAAATATACATTCTTCTCCAGTGCACATGGGTCATTTTCAAAAATAGAACGTATGTTGGGCCATAAGAAAAGTATATTCAAATTCAAGAGGATAGAAATCATATCAAGCATTTTCTCAGACCACAGTGGCATAAAACTGGAAATCAACTATAATAAAAACAATAGAAAGAAATCAAACACATGGAGAATAAACAGCATGCTATTAAACAACAACTGGGTAACCAGAGAGATCAAGGAAGAAATAAAAAGCATCATGGCAACAAATGATGATGACAACACAACAATAAAATTTATGGGACACAGTGAAAGCAATCTTGAGAGGGAAGTTCATAGCCCTACAAGCCTACTGCAAAAAAACAGGAAACAATTGGTAATAAATTACCTAACCCTACAAGTCAAAGAGCTAGAAAAAGAACAACAAGAAAAGCCTAGTGTAAACAGAAGGAAGGAAATAGTAAAGACCAGAGCAGAGATAAACAACATGGAGACCAAAGACACAATTCAAAAGATCAACAAAACCAAGAGCTGGTTCTTTGAAAGGATAAAAAAGATTGATGGACCTCTAGCCAGGCTCACCAAGAAGCAAAGAGAGAAGACCCAAATAAGCAAAATTAGAAATGAAAGAGGAGAAATAACAACAGACCCTGTGGAAATACAAAGGATTGTTAAAAAATACTATGAACAACTCTATTCCAACAAACTGGAAAACCTGCAAGAAATGGACATTTTTCTAGAAAAATATAACCTTCCAAAACTCAGTGAGGAAGTATGTAAACTTCTCAATAGTCCAATAACTATGGAAGATATTGAAGCAGTCATCAAAAAGCTTCCAGCAAATAAAAGCCCAGGACCAGATGGCTACACAGGAGAGTTTTACCAAACATTCAAGGAAGAATTAAAACCTATCCTCCTCAGACTATTCAAAAACATTCAAGAAGAAGGAACACTTCCAAACATCTTCTATGAAGCCAGCATCACCCTAATACCAAAACCAGATAAACACAACACAATGAAAGAGAATTATAGGCCAATATCTCTCATGAACATAGATGCCAAAATCCTCAAGAAAATTCTAGCAAATTAGATCCAGCAGTACATCAGAAAGATCATACACCATGACCAAGCAGGATTTATCACAGGAATGCAGGGATGGTACAATATCTGCAAATCAATAAACATGATACATCACATAAACAAATTGAGAGATAAAAATCACATAGTCATATCAATTGATGCAGAAAAAGCATTTGACAAAATCCAACACCCTTTCTTGATAAAAACTCTCAGCAAAGTGGGAATAGAAGGAGCATACCTCAACATCATAAAAGCTATATATGATAAACCCAGAGCTAACATCATACTCAATGGGCAAAAACTAAAACCATTTCCTCTAAGAACAGGAACAAGACAGGGATACTCACTCTCACCTCTCCTGTTCGACATAGTACTGGAAATATTAGCCATTGCAATTAGACAAGAAGAAGAAATAAAAGGCATCCAAATTTGAAAAGAAGAAGTAAAGCTGTCCTTATTTGCAGATGGCATGATACTGTACATAAAAAACCCGAAGGACTCCATCCAAAAACTAATTGACTTAATAAATGAATTCGGCAATGTAGCAGGATACAAAATTAATGCCAAGAAATCTATGACATTTCTATACACTAATACTGAAATTACAGATAAAGAGACTACAAAAGCAATCCCATTTACCATCGCACCAAACTAAAGAGGTAAATGACCTATATGCAGAAAACTACTGGACACTGAAAAAAGAGATAGAGGAAGATGTAAACAGATGAAAGAGCATACCATGCTCATGGATTGGGAGAATCAACATCATTAAAATGTCCATAGTACCCAAAGCAATCAATAGATTCAATGTACTCCCCATTAAAATACCAACGACGTATTTTACAGACCTAGAAAAAATTCTTCAAAGATTCATCTGGAACAAAAAAAGACTGCGAATAGCCACAGCAATTCTGATAAAGATGAATAAAGTAGGTGGGATCTCAATACCAGATTTCAAGCTATATTACAAAGCAACTGTTCTAAAAACAGCCTGGTACTGGCACAAAAACAGACATATAGACCAATGGAATAGAATAGAGAATCCAGATATCCACCCAAACCACTATGCTCAATTAATATTTGACAAAGGAGTCATGAACATACAATGAAGCTAAGATAGCCTCTTCAATAAATGGAATAGAATAGAGAACTCAGATACCCACCCCAACCACTACGCTCAACTAATATTTGACAAAGGAGGCATGAACATTCAATGGAGCAAGATAGCCTCTTCAATAAATGGTGTTGGGAAAATTGGACAGATACATGCAAAAAAATGGAACTGGACCACCAACTTACACCAAATACAAAAATAAAATCAAAATGGATACAGGATTTAAACATTAGAAGGGAAACCATAAAAATACTAGAGGAATCCACAGGCAGCACAATCTCAGACATATGCCTAAAGAACTTCTTCACTGATACTGCTCCAAATGCAATGGTAGCTAAAGAAAAATAAACAAATGGGACTACATCAAAATAAAAAGCTTTTGCACAGCAAAATAAACCATCAACAAAACAAGAAAGCCCACTGTATGGGAGAACATATTTGCAAATGTTATCACTGATAAAGGTTTAATCTCCAACATCTACAGCCAACTTATACAACTTAATAAAAGGAAGATAAACGATCCAATAAAAACATGAGGAACAGACCTAAATAGAACCTTTTCAAAAGACGTCAGAGGAAGGCCAAGAGACACATGAAAACATGTTCAAAGACACTAATTATTTGAGAGATGCAAATCAAAAGGACCATGTGACACCATCTTACACCAGTCAGAATGGCAATCATCAACAAATCAACAAAAGACAGGTGTTGGTGAGGATGAGGAGAAAAAGGAACCCTTGTGCACTGTTGGTGGGAATGCAGACTGGTGCAGCCACTGTGGAGAACATTATGGAGTTTCCTCAAAAAACTAACAATGAATCTCCCATTTGACCCAGCAATCCCACTCTTAGGAATTTATCCTAAGAAATTACAAACACCAATCAGAAAGGACTTATGTACCCCTATGTTCATAGCAGCACAATTTACAATAGCTGCAATTTGGAAACAGCCTAGGTGCCTGTCAGCACATGCATGGATAAGAAAACTGTGGTACATCTAAACAATGGAATTCTATGCTGCCATTAAAAAGAAGGAATTCTTACCATTTGCAGCAACCTGGATGGAACTGGAGAGCTTTATGTTTAGTGAAATAAGGCAGTCAATGAAGGAGAAACACCATATGATGTCACTCATTTGTAGATAATAAAGAACATTATAAACTGATGAACAAAAGGATAGACACAGAAGCAGTAAAGCATCAAACAGACTGTCTAATTACAGCAGGAAGTTTAAGGAGAGGTGGGGTAGATAAGAGATCAACCAAAGGACTTGTATGCATGCATATAAGCATAACCAATGAACACAGACACTGGGGGTTTGGTGTATGCCTGGAGGGGGGTGAGGCAATGGGGAGATGTGTATACATGTAACACAATAAAAAAATATTTAAAAAAAAGAAGAAGCCTGTGAACCCACAAAGGATTGCACCAAGAGTGTCCACGTCAGGTGATTGGGAAAGTGGAGCTACTGGGCCCTAAAGGACAACTAGCACACACAGCCACTCCATCAACACAGGGAAGCAGCCAAAAAGCAGAGACAAAGAAACATGTCACAAATGGTAGATATGGAGGAAAGCAAATGACTGGACATAGAGTTCAAAACCATATTTATAAGGTTACTCAAGAATCTTCTACAAACTGCCGAGAAATTTAGTGGGACCTGTGAGAAACTTAGTGAGACCTTCAAGGATCTTAATGAGAATCCCCCCCGCAAAAAAAATGGAAAAGGACCAGTCAGAAAATAAGCATGCACTTTTTTAAATAAAGAATAATACACAGAAATCCAACAGCAGACTAGAGGACCCCAAGAATCAAATCAAAGGTCTAAAATATGAGGAAACAAAAAACACCCAACTAGAAAAACAACAGGAAAAAAAGAATAAAAAAAATGTGAAGATTGTATAAGTAGCCTCTGGAACAAATTCAAGCCTACTAACATCAGACTTATGGGAGTGCCAGAAGAAGAGAGAGAGCGAGATACTGCAAATATATTTGAAGAAATAATGACTGAAAACTTTCCTTACCTTGTGAAAGAAATGGACTTACAAGTCCAAGAAGTGCACAAAACCCCAACAAAAGGAATCCAAAGAGGACCACACCAAGACACATCATAATTAAAATGCAAAGAGTAAAAGACAAAGAGAGAATCTTGAAAGCAGCAAGAGAAAAACAGTTACCTACAAGGGAGTACCCATACGACTGTCAGCTGATTTCTCAACAGCAACTATGCAGGCCAGAAAGGAGTGGCAGGAAATATTCAAAGTGATGAATAGTAAGAGCCTACAACCAAGAGTGCTCTACCCAGCAAAGCTATCATTCAGAATTGAAGGTCAGATAAAGAGCTTCATAGACAAGAAAAAGCTAAAGGAGTTCATCACCACCAAACCAGGATTATATGAAATGTTGAAGAGTATTCTTTAAGAAGAGGAAGAAGAAAAAAAAGGTAAAGATAAAAATTATGAACAACAAAGTGATAACAAATACATACCTATCAACAAGTGAATTTGAAAATCAAGTGAATAAAAAATCCAATGAACAGAATAAACTGGTGAATATAATAGAAGTAGGGGCATAGAAAGGGAATGAACTAACAATTCTCAGGGGAAAAGGGGTGTGAGAGGTGCAGGAAGAGATTGGACAAAAATCTTACACTTATGGATGAAGACAGTGGC
>PVJN01032172.1:0-24332 GCA_004026805.1 Lasiurus borealis | reverse complement strand
TCCCTGTCCCTGATCATGTAACACTTCATAGAATGTGGTCAGCACAAGGTCATAATAATGGCTTTCTGACTGACTTCACGTATTTTGTACAAGTGCAAGCTGTTAACCCCCTGTGTTAACATTGTTCTAGTAATGTCCAGTTATTGCAGTTGTCAAAAATATCTATTTCTTCTAGGGGACAAGTAAACTTTTTAGAAATGCAAGTTTCAACCTCAAGCTCACTTCCTCAACATGTGATGTTTCAAAAGCCTGAAATTAAGACAATTTCATATGATATAATTGTAAGTGGTTACTCAGTAGTATTACTCAGTCAATTCAATATCTACAATAATCTATAATAATTAAAGAATAATATGCTAATTGGACCAAACAGCTGAATGATCTTCCAGATGTCATTCTGGACATCCTTCAGGATGAAGGCACAGTGGCGGGGACCGAGGCAGAGGTGATTAGGAGCTATCAAACAGGCAGGCGGTGGTTAGGTGCAATGAAGCACACAGGCAGGTGAGCGGTTAGGAATCAGAGGTCCCAGATTGTGAGAGAGATGTCTGATTGTCGGTTTAGATACCCGTGGAATTGGCCCTAAACCAGCAGTCGGACATCTCCCAAGGGGTCTCAGATTGCAAGAGGGTGCAGGCTGGGCTGAGGGAAACCCTCCCCCACTACATGACTTTCATACATGGGGCACCTAGTACAAACATAAAAGTTCAGTCCAGCTAGAAACATTCTCAAATTATATCTACACATGCAATCAAGTAGATTATTTTTAAGCAAACTTACTAGTGGAGCAAAACAGCCATACTTATAGGTAAACTCTTTCCATAAATAAGTTTTCTCTACAATAGTAACACTATGGAATATATAATATATAAGTAATCCTCAACCAGATAATATTTTCCCTCAGGGAAATTGGCAAATATTTGGAGACATCTTTTGGTTGTCATAGCAGAGGTGGGGAGGATGTGTGGTACTGGCATCTATTGGCTAGAGACAATAAAGAATTATCTGGCCCAAAACTTGATTACAATTTGTTTCTCTCATACTTGAGATCTAAAAATTATTCTTTCATGATTGACATTTCTTAGATATTTGCCCTCTGTAAACATTAAATGATTAATATTACTTATTGATAAAATTTCCATGTTCTCAATGGTCCATTTTAGCTGTAGTAAGTTCATCCACACTACAAATTCTAATTTGAGTCATGTCCTTTAACTGCTTCCTACGGAATGCTTTCTTTTACAAGCTGAGTCGAATCAAACACATCTGAAAGAAGCAGTCCTTCTAAATTGATGTGAATCTTCAAGCTGTTCTCGAATGATGGGGTGGAATAACACCCAGTTCTGGATGTGGCCACAAATGCAGTCTTATAACTTCAGCATTTTTAAAAATAAATTTTCACTTATATATTTCTGTAATAGTCATAGAGCCATAATCACAGTTAGCCAACATTGTCTTTCTTCTATATGCTTGATGTTTTATAACACTTATTTTTTCCTAAATGAAAATATATTTTGTCAGTTATTCTTTACCCTTTAGAATGATCAACAGCTTTGGATTTCATATGGTGTTTATACCTATAGTATCCTCCACTATGTTTCAAAGTCTTTTACAATGTTAAAGGCATCTAGATATAATTATCTTAAAATAATTTAAAAAGCTAGCATGACTCATATAGTTTTATGAATTAAATCATGCTAAATTTGGAAAATATCTCTTCCAATTCATATATAAAGTATTTTTCTCTTTTTTCTTTATTGATTAATGTATTACATATGTGTCCTTATCCTCCCATCCCCACCCCCACTTATGCCCTCACTCCCCTGGTGTCTGTGTTCATTGGTTAGGCTTGTATGCATGCATACAAGTCCTTTGGTTGATCGATCCCCCTTAACCTCACCCTCCTCTACCTTCCCTCTAAGGATAGAAGGTTTGATGGATGCTTCTCTGTCTCTGTATCTGTTTTTATTCATCAGTTTATGTTGTTCATTATATTAGACAAATGAGTGAGATCGTGTGATATTTATTTTTCTCTGACTAGCTTACTTCACTTAGTATAATCCTCTCCAGTTGTGTTCATGATGTTACAAATGGTAAGAATTTCTTTTTTACTGCAGCATAGTATTCCATTGTGTAGATGAACCACAGTTTTTTAATCCACTCATCTGCTCATGGGCACTTAGGCTGTTTCCAAATTTTAGCTATTGTAATTGTGTTATGAACATAGGGGTGTATATCTCCTTTCTGATTGGTGTTTCTAGTTTCTTTGGGATATATTCCTAGAAGTGGGATTACTGGGTCAAATGGGAATTCCAATTTCAACTTTTTGAGGAATCTTTATACTGTTCTCCACAGTGGCTGCACCAGTCTTCATTCCCACCAGCAGTGCACGAGGGTTCCTTTTTCTCCACATCCTCACCAACACTTGCTGTTTGTTGATTTGTTGATGATAGCTATTCTGACAGGTGTTAGATGGTACCACATTGTCATTTTGATTTGCATCTCTCAGATAATTGGTGACTTTGAGCATGTTTTTATATGTCTCTTGGCTTTCTATGTCATTTTTCAAAAAGTATCTACTAGTATTTAAGTCTGTTGCCCATGTTTTGATTGGGTTGTTTATCTTCCTTTTGTTAAGTTGTATGAATACCCTGTAAATGTTGAAAACTAAACCCTTACCAGTGATAACATTGGCAAATATGTACTCCCATGCAGTGGGCTTTCTTGTTGTTTTGTTGATGGTTTCTTTTGCTGTACAGAAGCTTTCTATTTTTATTTAGTTCTATTTGTGTAAAAGCCTTATATGACAAACATATACCTAACATCAATGAACAAAAACTAAAACCATTTAACCTAAAAACAGGAATGAGACAGGGATGCACACTTTCACCACTCCTATACAATATAGAACAGGAAGTGCTAACCATAGCAGTTAGACAATAATAATAATAATAATAATAATAATAATAATAATAATACAAGTAAATAAATAAAGATGTCCAAATTGGAAAAGGATATATAAAACTATCATTATTCATAGATGACATGATATACTGTACATAGAAAATCCTAAAGACTCCATAAAAAATTATTAGACTTAATAAATGAAATCAGCAATGTAGCAGGATACAAAATTAACACCAAGAAATCTATAGCATTTTTATACACTAATAGTGAACTTATTGAAATAGAGATTCCCATTTACCATAGCACCAAAAAAATCAAGATACCTAGGAATAAATTTAACTAAAGAGGTAAAAGACCTCTAGTCAGAAAACTACAGAACACTGAAAAAAGAGATAGAGGAAGACATAAACAATTGGAAGAATATATCATGTTCTTGGATTGGTAGAAGAAGAATCCATTAAAATGTCCATACTACCCAAAGCAATCTATAGATTCAATATAATCCCCATTAAAATACCAATGACATATTTCACAGACATAGAAAGAAATCTCCAGTGAATCATCTGGAATATAAAAAGAAGACCCAAATAGCTGTAGTAATCCTGAGAAAGAAGAACAAAGTAGGATGGATCTCAATACCAAATGTCAAGCTGTATTACAAAGCCATTCTTCATAAAACTGTATGGTACTAGCTCAAGAACAGACAAATAGATCAATGGAATAGAACAGAGAACCCAGAAATCAACCCAAACCACTATGCTCAATTAATATTTGACAAAAGAACCAAGAACATGCAATGGAGTCAACATAGTCTCTTCAATAAATGGTGTTGGGAAAATAGAACAGATATATGCAAAAAAATGAAACTAAACCACCAACTTACACCATACATAAAAATAAACTCAAAATAGATCAAGGACTTAAACATACTAGTAAGACAGAAACCATAACAATATTAGAGAAATCCACAGGCAGCAAAATCTCAGACATATGCCGAAATAATACCTTTACCAATACAGCGCCTAGGGGAATGGAAACTAAAGAAATATTTTATTTATTTATTTTGAGAACAAGCTTAACAACATGGATGAATTTCTATAATTGAAATTATTTAAATAAGTCAATGAGAAATGAAATACTGAACCACTAATTGCGGAGACTAATTTTGATGAATAGAATTGTTCAAGTTTGAGAGCCATAATCTCACTTTCATTTAGTATTTCCAACTCTTTTCTCAACTTTTTGCCCCATTCTGACCTGTCTATTATGAGCTTAATCATAGGTATAAATATACTGAGCTGATTAACACATGAATGCATATTGTATGCAGCAGAAAGGAACATGACCCCTAAGAGGCCCAGCTGGAGTGCTGCAGTCAAAAATGCACACTGTGGACCCCACACACTGTCAGTCACATTTAATTCTACATTAGTCACATAATCTAGTTATATGTCTTACTTCCTGTGAATTATATTTATCTTATTAAGCATAATTTAGGGATTCATCATTATTTTCTCTCTCTCTCTCTCTTACACACACACACATACACACACACACACGTCTATTTGTGTTAAACAGCTTAAAAAGACACTTTCTGACTTCTTGAAATTCCCAATCTATAAAGCAGTAATGCCACAATGCTATTATTAAAGATACTAGAGGCTCAATGCACAAATTCATGCTCCATAGGGTCCCTTGGCCTGAAGGACCAGGCCAGCACTGGCTCTCTGACATTCCCTGAGGGGTCCTGGACTGTGAGAGGGCACAGGCCAGGCTAAGGGACCCCACTGGTGCACAGTTGGGGCCAGTGAGGGACGCAGGAGGTTGTCCATTAGGGGAAGGACCGTGGGAGTGTTCCAGGGCATGTCCAGCTCATCTGCTGAGTCCCGATTGTTCGGACCCCAGCAGCAAGCTAACCTACCAGTCAAAGCGTCTACTCCCGGTAGTCAGTGTAGGTTATAGTGAGCAATTGAGCAGCCTTAGCATATTATTAGCATATTATGCTTTGATTGGCTGGCCAGATGACCAGACAACCAGACACTTACATATTAGGTTTTACTATATAGGATGACTAACAGATAGCAATAAAAATGAGTAAAGAGAGAATAATGACTTAAAGCAAAAAGAGGTCAATATCAATATATTTAATCAACATATTTACTCTTAAATATAAACAGAAAAGAGAAAAAATTGCTGTATAATGTGAGTAGTCATTATTTAGTAAAATAGACACACATGATCAATAAAAACACAAAAATCATTTTTATTTCACTAGTAACCAGTAACTTGCAAATTACAATTAAGAAATAATCATTTTTATCCAGTAGGCCAACATTATTTAAAATATAGTGTTATAATAATGTAGGGATATAAATTAGTAAAACACAAGAACTTGTGAATATATCAAGCCTTGTGAAATATATATAATACTGGACATAGATAATGTAGTTCTAATAGTATATTTTAAAGAATTCCTTACCCATTTGCAGAGGGATATTTTTTTTAACCCTCACCTGAGGACATGGTTAAATAATGGAAGGGGAAAAGGGAGAAACATCAATGTGAGAAAGAAACATTGAGCAGTTGCTTCCTTATGTGGCAGGACCAGAGATTGGACCCACAACTTGGAAATGAAATGGCAGCCCTTTGGTGCACAGGACATTGCTCATCCAAATGAATCCCTCCATCTGGGCCTGCAGAATCTTATCAAATTATGTTAAATGTAGAGTTATCTTAGAAGCAAGGACAGCAATAAATAAAACAGAAACAACTAAAAATGTCTTTTAGGAAATAAATTATAGTTTATCTCTCTAGTGTATAGAAGTTTTAAAAAATAGATAAGTTTATATATTAGCAAAATTGTTAGTGTTTTTTTTATGGTGAGGAGAGAAATGAATATAAAATGAGAGGGAAATAATAAAGGAGAGTCCTCACTTTATTGTTTGTTGGCTCTTACTTTTAGTTTCTCTTTTCACAATGAGATTGTTTTGTACTCTGCCTTATGCAATTTGAAATGATAGATGAAAAAGGGAGAATGATGTAATTCTTGTATTTGCAAATGTATTTCCAAGATCAGCTCCATGAAACTTGTTCCTTCCAGGTTTTTGGCTTCCTTTTACCCTGTAAGGGCCTTAACAGAAGAGGAAAAATCCTGTTCCTCATGCCTGTGTCTTAAAACAGCATTTTTCACTGACAGGAAGCATTTCTGCCCTGATATTTATTTACTCAACATAACTTTTCACATGTAAAACCACAAAGCAATGTTGAAAGATTATAATCCTGGGCATACATTTTTTTTTCATTTTAATTGCTATTAGCTAAAGCCCAAATTCATTTGGTTTTATATAGAATTAATTAGAATGTTTCTTTATAATTTATCCTAAATTTTAATTTAAGATTAAAAGTTTTCTTTAGATCTACAGCCTTTTCTTATAAATAAGGCTGCCACTGATCATGACATTAAATCAGAACATGGTATTAAATGTTTTCTTAGCTACAGGTTTTTGACAGTTGTGGGAGGGGATGGAGGTTTGTTATGCTACATTTTGATTTTTTAAAAAATAAATACTTTTCTTTTTGACCCAAACCAATAAAAATATATTTTGAAAGGAAAAAAGAGATAACTAAGAAGAAACTAATATCACAGGAAAAATATTTCCCAACCTTCAAATCTGAAAACTTGAAAAAAAAAAAAAACAGATAGAGTAACAGGAGATTGTTTGGCATTAAGTTGAGCTACTGAGGACCGCAGAAGCAAGAAACATGTAAATAACTTTTATTATGCCTTCAAAGCTAAGGGTTCAAGATAGTGAGTTCCTAAGTTAGACAACCTTGGTTCATATCCTGCCCCAGTCCTGGGGTAACTGAGTGATCTTTACTAAGAGAGTATATAAGATTCACTTCTCCACTTGTCATATATGTAACAATTCTATGAGAATTAAATCTAAGAAACTGTGTGCACTATTTAATGAAGGTCATCATTATTAATACAATTACTCTAAATACATGAATTTAATATACTTTGAAATGGAAATTTACCTTAAAATAATTGAAAAAAAATTTGGATCTGTAAGCTTATTATTATTTGTGTTGTTTATTCAGTTGTTTAGTTTTTATTTTTATGTTCTACATCTGAGTGAAATCAAATGGCATTTGTGTTTTCTCTGCCTGGCTTATTTCACTTAGCACAATACCCTCTAGGTCTCTCCATGTTTACCAAATTGCAAGATTTTGCTTTTTTTCTTTCTTTTTTTGTATGGCTGAGTACTACATACATATACGGTTATTGCACATATATTCCACATCTCTTTTTAAATGTGTTTTTATTAATTTCTGAGAGGAAAGGAGAGGGTGAGAGAGAGAGAAACATCAATGATGAGAATTATTGATTGAGTGCCTCCTGCATACCCCACACTGGGGATCAAGCCTGCAGGCCAAGCATCTGCCCTGACCAGTAATCGAACCATGGCCTCCTGGTTCATAGGTTGATGCTCAATCACTGAGTCACACAGGCCAGGCTATATTCCACATCTTTATTCATTCACCGATCGAGGGACACTTAGATTATTTCCATTCCTTGGCTATTGTGAATAAAGCTGCAATGCACACAGAGGTGCTTATATCTTTTGGAATTAGTGTTTTCACTTTCTTTTGATAAATACCCAGAAGTGGAATATCTAGGTGACATGATGTTTCTAATCTTAATATTGTTTTCATATTGTTTTTCATAGCGGCTGTACTAATTTACGCAAGCAGTGTGTGAGAGCTTCTTTTTCTGCATTTTTTCCAACACTTGCTTCTTGTCTTTTTTATAACAGCCATTCTGAAAGGTATGATTTGATATCTTATTGTTGTTTTGATTTTCATTTTTCCAACA
Source organism: Lasiurus borealis (assembly GCA_004026805.1). NCBI lineage: Eukaryota > Metazoa > Chordata > Mammalia > Chiroptera > Vespertilionidae > Lasiurus > Lasiurus borealis. Next base: position 16,549 of record PVJN01032172.1, on the reverse strand, counting down.
GTTAGTGATGTTGAACATCTTTTCATGTGTCTTTGGCCATCTGTATATCTTCTTTGAAAAAATATTGATTCAGATCCTCTGCCCATTTTTAGCTCAGGTATTTTTGTTGTTGTTGAATTACATGAATTTGTTTTATATTTTGGATATTAACCTCTTATTGAATCGTGATTTTTCAATATCTTTTCTCATTCAGCAGATTGTCTTTACATTTTGTTGATAATTTTCTTTGTGGTGCATAAAGCCTTTTAGTTTGATGAAGTCCCATTTTTTGTGTTTTTGCTTTTGTTTTGCTTACCACCAAGAAATTGGTGGTTACTAGAGGGAAGCAAGGGTATAGGAAGGACAAAACAGATAAAGGGATCAATTGCATGGTGATGAATGAACACTAGACTTTTGGTGGCGAGTGTGATAAAATGCATACAGGTGTTGATCTTTAATGTTGCACACCTGAAACTCATATAATCTTATAAACCAATGTTACCTCAATCCAGTATAATAAGAGAAGATTATGTTAATTATCTGTAACACCCGTGAAGCCTAATGACCAACCCTGTAATAACCGGATCAGGGATCTGCAAGCTACAAGCTGGTGGTAGAGAGCTACAGGAGGGTGGCAGTGAGGTATTGGAGAGCTACTGGCACACAGATTTGTGCTCAGAACAACTAGCATAAAATAAATATAAAAAACTATCTGAAGAGTTATATACTGTTCCCAGGCTACTATCCTAGAAATGGGTAGTTTGTATCATAGGATAAGTCATGTGAAAGAACGACAAACATTTTGTCAAAGTCATTTTCAGAATTCAAGTTCCATGGTTATTTTGGCTTCTTGGTGAAGTAAAATTATATTTTAGAATAAATAAGAGTCTTATACTAACTGCCCAGTTATTTAATGCTTTCAAACTTCCTAAAAAGCATTGCAATCTAAATCATTGGATCAAAATAATTTCAAACTTGAGCAATATGCCTTTTGGTAAATTAAAACAACAGCAATAGCATCAGTACAAATTGTAGACACCACTCCCATGTTGCTAGTATAAACAATTGCAGATGTACTTTTGAATTCATGTAATTGTACTTAGTTAAAGGAGACTCATTTATTCATTTGTTTGTTTGTTTTCTTCACCTGAGGATGTTTTTTTTCCATTGCTTTTTAGAGTGGAAAGAAGAGAGAGAATGAGAGAGATATATAGAGAGAAATATCAATATGAGAGACACATGGACTTGTCTGCTGTACCTGGTATGTTCCCTGGAATAGAACCCATGACCCTGTGGAGCATGGGCTAACTCTCTAACCACTTAGCAACACTGGCCAGGGCAAAGGGAGGTTCTCTTGATGTTAACTATTTATATTAGATTTTTAGATATTTAGGAAAATGAGCTATGCAAATTAAAGTTTCTTAAAACTTTCATATTGTTTTTAGGGATATAAGCAGAGAGGTTCAATGGATTATTATGCTAATTCCCTTACTGTTTTTGCAAAAGATATATAACAAAGTCAGTCTTTGAAGAGTCCAACAGACCAAGCCATCTTTTTAGAGACATAGTTAAGGAGATTTAGCTCTCCCTCCTGGATAGAGCCTGAAGTAATGCTCAATTTGTAGAGCACCATTCTTAGAGCAGAAAAGGGCATCTGGCAATAAAGAAGAGAAGCAAAAGAGAAACATCTGAAGGTAGATCAAGAAAATGGGAGAAAAAAAATGTCAAGAAACTCATTCTAGGTCTACATGTATTAAGAGGTGATTTGTAGAAACAGCAAAGAAATCATCTGTACCATTTCCTAGATTTATTGTTTTCTCACAGTTGTCTTTGTAGAAATAGATTCTAACTATGGGCTCTTTGAGACATTCAGGCAAAATAGAGTCATCACCAAGTTTAATTGAACCAATAGAAAATTTTTCTACTAAAACATCTTAAGTTGTCAGTCATGAGAACTCAAGTTATGTATTGAACATTTTCCTTAAATAAAAAAATATTCTCTTTGGGGAATTATGCAAATAAATGGGATAGGTTGTTATACAAGCATTTATGTTGGACACACAGAGCTGTTTTCACAGAAATAAAAGAGGCACACTGCTAAACGAATACTGTCTCACCATGCTGCATAGCAGGACTCTAGGCACATGATACCCTAGAGCCAATTGGAGATAAAGAAAATGGCCAGGCTGTGACATTTGGACCCACTTTACTCAATTCTCTGAACTTCAGTTTCCCATCCAGAAAACAACATGAGGATGCAATTTACAGGTTTATTGAAAAGAAAGAGATAGGATGTGTGTGTATGTATAAATAATTGTACACACACACACATACACACACATATTAGAGGCCCAATGCATGAATTTGTGCATGGGTGGGGTCCAGCCAGCCTGGCCACGGGGGAGGGGACATGGGCAGTTGGCTGGCCTGCCTGCTTGTTGAACTCCTGGTTGAGGGGACAATTTGCATATTAGCCTTTTATTATATAGGATATATAATGAGTGGCCAGATTACTATGTGTTCAGAAATCATAATAATCTGGTCACTCAGTGTATATGCATATGTGTGTGTGTGTGTGTGTGTGTGTGTGTGTGTGTGTACACACACATACACATACGTATAGAATCATTTGATATATAGCATGATATTGAGCAGGCTTGGCAGAAAGAATAACATGCCTCCCCCACTCCCATGCATGCCCTAAGCCCCAGTGTCTTGTGTCCATTGGTTATGCAGGCACTGGAGGGTTAGGGAATGCATGGGAGTGGGGGAGGGGCAATGGGAAAATATATACACATGTAATATATTAATAGGAAGAAAGGAAGAAAAAAAGAAAGAAAGAAAGAAACAAAGAAAGAAAGAAAGAGAGAAAGAAAGAAAAAAGAAACACTCAATACACTTTAAATTATTTCTTCCCAATTCCTCTATTACAACAATGATTAACTACCTTTAACTACCTCATGAGGCATGGTATTCTTCTTTGAAAGTGATCTTTATGAGCATAAAAATGTATAGCCTTATCATATTCATAGAAAACACATATTTTAAAAGACTTTTCCTTTAGTTTTGCAATAATAATAATTGGAAAAATATAGATTTTTAAATTCAATTACCAATCATACAATTTTTATGGTGGTGAGAAGAGTGCAATGATTGATCTCAAAATCCAGTTAATGAAATATTAAGTCATCAATGATCCTATAAATTGGAAATATTCACAAATATTCAAAATAGCTAGTGAATTCATTAAGATACTTTAAAATATAAGAATTAGTCAATTTTCTCAATAGGTTAACAACTGTCATACTTTCAAAAAGCACTCTTTAATACATAATTTCATCACTAAGAATTTATTTGAAAATTGATTTAAATGATTCAGAATGCAATTATAATTATAGTGTAGTTATTATTGAATCATTTCTGAATAATAGTATATTGCTAACTCCCCATTATACAGGAATATTAGACAAATATTTTATCTGCTTAAGCTTTTATTTAAAGATTATGTTATTAATTAGAAAGAACACAGTTGAGATTTTACATACTAACTGTAATAATGCAGCATTCCTATAAAATGTTTTTCTTTATTTTTGAAATCTGCTACACAAATTAAAACTTAAAAAACAATGAATTACAGAAAAGTAGCATTTTTCTGTTCCTCAAAAACTTCCAATGTCTCTAAGAAATTACAGATTCAGCCACTAATATTCTCCATAAAATTCTAACATTATTATATAATTTCAGGGTTTCAACTAATTCAAATGTAAATATGGAGAAAGTAAAATATGTTCTGCAGTCACCTTTATGCTTGAGGGATTTATTCAGCCTCAAAATAACTTAGCTTAAGAATATTGTTATTCTTTAATACACGCACACATAACAAATCAATGCGCTGGTATAAATGCAATCCTCTAATAATTACGGTTCCAAAGTGCTGAATAATGGTAATAGTTGTCACTACCATGACCTTTCTTAAGAAAGTCAGTCACTGAGGGCCTTCCATCTCTTTTTTTAGACTTGGAAATAAAAATATTATTTTGGGTCAGCATTAAACCTTTTTACATGTGAATAGCTTCTTGGAATTTATTCTGTATTTTTTTATTAAACTGTTGGTAAAGTGAAGGTCATTACAAAATATATATAGAGAGAAATAGTAATTTTTATCATCTTATTCCACTGAAAATATTATCACCATGACTTATTTTCATGTGACCCGATTGTTCTATAACCTTCAAAATACCCTATGTTCCTCGTTATATTAAGATTGATTCTATGTGTCCGTCAGCAAGATATCACGGTTTATATGCACAATAAAATCCAGTTTCATACTTTTTAAATTGACATTAAAATTATGTAAGAATTATATGTACATATGAGTGTGTATTTATATTTGCATCAACCTATATCTGTTTATATCCTCCTATCTAATAAAAGAAACATGCAAATTGACTGTACCTCTGCTCCGCCTACAAGCCATGACCACCAGCCAATCAGGAGCAAGTATGGAAATTAACCCAACCAAGGTGGTGGTTAATTTATATATCCAGGTGCAGAGCAAAGACTGAAGACAGTGTAGAAGGAAGCCAAGCACTGCAGAAGAAGCTGTGGTGAAGCAAGTGGGGCAACGGAGAAGGGAGGGAAGCAGGTGAGGTAGTGGAGATGGCCTCAGAAGCTCTATTTTTTTCAGGAATCTTCCTGCAATGGGCCTCTAGTATATTTATAAATATATATAAATTATCAAAGTCAATAAATATTGGCTTCATAGGGATTTACTATAGTTATAATTCAGACATCTGTATATACATTGTGCATGTTGAAATGTATATTGATTGATATTCTCAGCATGTACTGAGAGCTAAATGTTTTTCCTATAGCAGGTCTTCAAAGTTCTGCATATTTTCCATGTGAAAAATTAAGATAATATATTTGTGTTGATTAAGTTATATATTTATATAAACAGGGCAAGCCAAAGCAAATACTGATCTTCCTAAAACTCTTTCTGATAATGAAAATGATTTTTCCAAAAAATACAACTTTACATAAACAGAAAAACAAACCAACACAAAGACTAACTTTAAATAGAAAAATAGCATCAAGAGGCACAATAAAACTTTAACACAAAAATTGATGAGAGCAGAAAGAACTATATAATTGCATTAAAAAATACTCTTCTAAGAAATTGTCACATTTTAAAAACTCAACATTTTCTATAAAAATATTTCTGAAGCAAATATAGTGCTGCTGTTAGAATTTCACATATTCTTTAAATTTTTGTTTAAAAAATACACGCATGTCGCCAAAACCGGTTTGGCTCAGTGGATAGAGCGTCAGTTGTGGACTGAAAGGTCCCAGGTTCGATTCCAGTCAAGGGTATATACCTTGGTTGCGGGCACATCCCCAGAAGGGGGTGTGCAAGAGGCAGCTGATCAATGTCTCTCTCTCTCTCATTGATGTTTCTAACTCTCTGTCCCTCTCTCTTCCTCTCTGTAAAAAATCAATAAAATATATATTTTTAAAAAGTACATTTATGTCAAATTCATTATGAAATCTTAAGTCTGTGAAATCTCTGGAGTTTTTAAGTGTTACAATTTTAAATAAAATATGGTATATTTTAATAATAACTCTCAATTCGCTTAAACTTATTTTTAAAAAATAATTTAAAACAAATACTGAATATGTTTATTTTAAACTGAATTCCAAACTTCATTATTGCAACATTTTGTAATAACGTTTACTTTATATATTCTCACAAACATACATGGCTATAATGACCACCACCTCTATCTTATTTCAAATTACCTTCCAATTGACACTGCACTCTTATGCACCACATTCATATATTTAATATAGAATTGAACATCTTGCATTCACCTCAAAGTCAACAGTTCATGACTCATCTCATCAAATTCCTCTTAGAACAAGTTGATAGACACTTTTGTGATGGCACTCTTCTCTAAATGATTAAACCTAAGTAAATTACTTCTAAGTCATTTTAATATGACCTAGGGATTTGGAAATAGACTCATATTTATATTGGCTTTTATTTTTCACATTTATTTTAATGCAATGAAAACACAAATGCACAGAACATACATAGTAACTGCTGTCATTGTGTTAGTTTAGCTAAAGCTGGATCCAGATGCTTGACTAGCAACAGGTGACTATCAGGTTCCTGTTTACTTGTACTCTTCACATTTCACATCCAGAGACAGGGGCAGCAAGACTTCCACAGATCACCAATCAGCTCTCAGGATCTCATAAAAATTAATCTCTATAATAAATCCCTTGTATCACTCAAGGTAGTTTTGCTTATTTGATTGACTTCTAACTGACAGATTTACTTAAAAATATTAGTAACAAGTGTAGACAATCTGGATTTCAAAATCACTCTTCTTTGTAATTTTTTAATCTATCTCTTGCCAGTAATTCCCATGAACCATGACCTTAGTTTAAGTCTGATCACCTTTTCATCTTGAATAACTGGCAACTTCTTAACTGATTATTTTGTTTTTATTCCTGAGTATTAGGAATAGATACACAGAGTCTCATTAGACATTCCTGGAGGATTATAGATCATATATGAGCTGAAAGCCACAGTGTAGGGACAGTCATGTTGGGCTAATTAACTATGAGAAAGTGGATAGTGATTATTATCGGTCAAATAATTAATCATCTTTTGTTTCTTTTCTACCTTGTTGCAGCAAAAGAAAGAAGAATACCAACATATCAGTAGGGGCCCTAACTTCTTGTTTGGGGTCCATTCTCTTGGTCATCATTTTTTGTTTTTCCAAAATATTACAACATTTTTGTGAATATAACATACAACGATGCCCCCTCCTTTGTAGGAACAGGGAAAGAAGGGGTGTTAAGTGAGGCAATGGAGTTGCAGCAAACACCAGCTGTGGGGAGGGCTGAGGGGGAGAGGAGGTTGGTACTGGGGCCGAGGCTCTAGAGTCATTACTGGGGAAGTAGGGATCCCCTCTGAGTGCCACGTTCTGAGGCTGAACTAATTGGTCAAGCTGAGGCAGAGATGGGTGGCCATATCAGCCATCTTTCCTGCTGTTTGCCCTTTCCTACCCCAGCTATGTTGTAAAACCCCAGAGCCCTGGATTCCCAAGGCCCCATCCAGAGCCCAGGCCCTGGATGGGGGTGAGAGGAAGTGGGTAGGGCAAGTTTGAAAGCAGATATGCCTGTGTGCTGAGGGATGGCCAGAGACAGTGGTGAAAGGTAGCAGAAAAGGGCTCTCATACATACTCTTGTGTGAGGGCCACAGGTGAAGGAGGCCAGGGGAGCAGGGTAGGGATGGGGTTCCATGGCCCCAACCTCTTAGGCATCCCTATCTGTCCTCTGCAGTGCACATGGAGGAAAGGGCTGACTCTGAGGAGGGGCCAGGACAGGCCAAGCCAGGTGACCATCTTGAGTTCTGGCTGAGTTGATGGTCCTCACCCTCAGATGCCACCTTACATGCCTCCTGGCTTCTTGAAGAACATGGAGTCAATGAGGAATGCGGCTCCCAGCAGTACAGCCTTTACTCTCACGCCCAAAGTCATCTGCATTCTTGAGGACTTCTTGGAGCAGACCCAACCCCTCTCCCACTGCTTGCTACTGCAGCCAACACTGTGGGACTCATAGGAGTCCTCACCTCAAAGTTGGTGTCTATGCCACAGCCACAGGTCCACAGGGCCCCACCTCTCGCAGGATCGTGTGGCGATCGGCATCTTGAATGCAGAACTTGGGGAGGAAGGGGTGCCAGGTCTGCAGCACCTGGCCAATGGTGGTGCCCTGTGGGGACTGTACTTCCATCTCTCTGTCCCCCCGGGGTCCACCAGGCAGATGCAAAGGGCCCAGCAGGCCCTCAGCACAGACGTGCACAGCAGTTGCTGTCTTCAGCCGCCTGAGCCAGCAGCTGTGCAGCCCCTGAGCGCAGTCCACACCGGTGCCTTGTCTGCCAGCCGAGGAGGAGCGTTTCCACTCATGCAGCCCCCTGGTGAATCAGCATCTGATCCATGGGCACCAAGAAGTAGAGGCCAGAAGGCACCCTGGGCAGTGGCAAGAGGGAGCAGCAGGCCCTGGGGCACTGGGGACCAGGGAGGGGAAGGGAGCAGGCACATGGGTGGGTACAGGCGATGTACCCACCCACTTGCCATCTGTTCCCAGGATGCTGCTGCACCTGCTCCCATGGGTCACAAGGTAGGGAGGAGGGTGTAAAAAAGGGGTGTAGCCGGCGGGGGGGGCAAGTATCCGGCCATAGGAAAGGGATGAGGGTTCTCACGTTGTTGCTGTATCGGAAACTCAGTTCTAGGAGTGGAGGCAAGCTCAGCTCGGGGACAGCCGGGCAGACACAGATACAAAGAGGAACAGGCAAATGCGGAGAGGAGGCTGTGCCAGGCACCCACCCAGGGTCTCTGGAGTGGCGCCTCCGACTCAAGGAGAAACCAAGAGTGTCAGCGGGTGGGGATGAGAATTTGGGACCCTGGATTCCTTCTGAGGTTTGCAGAACCGCGCCATCCCTTTGTTCTCCCATTCTCCAAGGCAGTGGCTGTGGGCAGACAGCAGGACGGATGAATCTGCCATCAGACTGACTGCCCGACCTCCAGGAAGGTTTCCTGACACCTCTGCCTCCCCTGCTCACCTAAAGCCTCTAAAATAATAGGGGTGCCCAGCGCTTAGAGGCTCCCAAGAGCTCGTGGAGGCAAGCCCTTGGTCACTGTTGTGTTTTTTTGTTGTTGTTGTTTTTTGGTGTTTTCTTTTTTTACTGCCTGCCTTCTGTGTGCACGGATCACACTGCATCTGGAGCAGGGCAGGCTCCAGTGACCTGGAGGAAGCATGGGGAGCAGTCACCGCTGGTTGTGGAGCATCCAGGGAGGTGAAGCAGCCACAGTGGCCCGGGAGGCTGGCAGCGCTGGTCCCTTGGTGCCTGTCCTGTCCTTTTGAGATGGAACCTGCAGGGCTACTAGGGGAGCCAGTCCCTGGTTCTGCCCCGACCCTGCCACCGATTGATTGGAGTCTGAGGGTGGGGAGGAGGGACCAAGCGGTCTGCCTTCCAGCTGCTGGCCAGTCACCCACTGCTGCCACGGATTGGTCAGCCCCCTCTCCCTCAGCTCCCCATTGGGTGGTTCCTCCATTCGTGATGGCACCTGGGTTTTTATATACATTAGGATTGTGTGGTGACATACTGTGCTGTTTCTGCTTAATAAACTCTCTTCTCATTCGCAGATATTCATAAATTATTGATGTTTTTTTTTTCTCCAGTGTTTCTATCATCAAACTGACCCAAATACTTTTTTTTCCCATATCAAAAACTTGAGTACCAACTGTACTCTTTAACAGGGTGGATTAAAGTATTTGTGTTCTTTTTTGTCACTTGCACATGCTATTTCTTCCACAGGCAATATCCTTTGTTCTTTTCCTGCCAAAACATGGCTCACAGCACTCATCACATATCTTTGATGATTGGCCCAAATATTATCAAGATTTGACCAAAAAAAAAAAAAATGAAGTACATCGTGTATGTAAGGAAATACAAAGAGTGACGAGAAAGGAAATTTGTCATGTTATATCCTAATTCATTAATCTTTATTTCAACCTAAGCCTATATTTGCTTTAACATACACTAAAACGAATAAATTACTTGACATTTTTAAATGGATTTTAAATTAAATGAAGGAACTAACTAGGAATGAAAGTTAATATCAAGAAAAATAATTTTTAAATATGCATAGAAGAAAATCATAGACAGCCTAAGCAGTAAAAAAACAATTCCTTGGGAAAGTATTAATGCATAGCAGTACATTTATTTTTTTCTATATAGCTCCCTTCCCCAGGATGGACTGTGACAAAATACCTATGTTCAATAAACACTGGTAAACTGAATGAAAGAATCAACTACAGCTAAGTATAAATCAGTCCTAAAATTGGCATTAGTAAAAATGACAATTACTGAACTTTAATTTTGGCTTCAAATATAAACATAAAGAATTCCTTCTATAGTGACTTTCGACTGCAAATAAAAAAAAAAAAATCAATGCATCAATGTGGCATTCAAAGCCTTCCATAGCACTAACCTAATTTTATATGAATCTTGCATTATTGTCTTCCTTGCTAGCATTTAAACCAACTTCCTTTCACTTGATCATGCCTTGTATTATTCAGCCTTTAAGTATACATACATTCTGATTGCTCTACTTCCATTCTTCTTTGACTTCTACTAATTGTTTGAGAAAGCCTTTAACTTATATGTGTGTAATTCATGTGGTTATCCAGTTTTCCCAACACCATTTATTGAAGAGGTGACCTTTCCCCATGATAAGAATTGCTTTAAATCTGTAGATAACTTATGGGAGAATGTACATTTTAACAATATTCTTTCTGTAGATCCAAGAACATGCTTTATTTTTTCCATTTATTGTGACTTTTTAAATTTGTTTCATTAAAATATTGCAGTTCTCATTGTACAGATCTTTCACACCCTTGGTTAAATTTATTTTTCAGTTTTTTACTGTTTTTGATATTAGTGTAAATAACATTTTCTTTATTTTTAAGATGTTGTACTATTAGTATTTAGAAATGCAAGTGATTTCTGTATGTTGATTTTCTATCCTGAAACTTTTTGATTAGTTATAACAGTTGTATGGTAAAGTCTGTTAATGTTAAAAAATGTCCAAACCTGTAGAGAATTTTTATGAGTTTTTTTGAGACAAACTGATGGTATATGCTGGGAGTAAGATTTCAAATTCTCCAAAGAATAACAGTTTTGCAGCTTCTTTTATGCACTTGAAATTAAAGAGGAGTGTAAGAAAGATCACAAGGAGGTGGGGAAAAGCAAAGTGAACAATACAGGATAGTTAAGATTTTGTGCTGTCATGAGGGTGGGTATGGTTTATTTCAAGGGTGGGTTAGCCTACACGTATGGAAACAAGGAACAGGGTTTGCTTAAGGCAAAGATATGTCTTTTACTAAAAACATACGCCTGTGCATGACTATCCACCATCACCTGCCCAGTCAGAAATTGATGATCAGATCACACTATGAGGTTACTTTTCAGAGACCCCCCCTTTCTTTTTTTTCACCCACAAATCTCTAGGATGTTCTGTGTATAAGATCATGTCATCTGGAATAGAAGACAGTCTTCTGTCTTTTTCGATTTGAAATGCTTCATTTGTTTGACTTACCTGATTGCTCTGACTAGAACTTCCAGTATTATGTTGACTAGGAGTAGGGAGAATGGTCACCTTTGTTTTGTTTTTGATCTTAGAGGAAAAGCTTTCAATCTCACACAAAACTTGTACTGTGTTGAGAATATCCCTTCTATACTCAATTTGTTGAGCATTTTTATCATGAAAAGATGTTGTATTTTGTCAAATGCCTTTTCTGTATCTATAATATGGTTTGTCACATTTATTGATGTGTATACATTGACCATCTGGCATCCAGATGACAAATTCCACTTGATCATACTGCATGATGCATTTAATGCACTGTTGAATTCGGTTAGCTAATATTTTATTGACAACTTCTGAATCTATATTCAACAGGTATCTTGGACTGTAACTTTTTTTTTCCTTTTAGAGTCCTTATCTGGCTTTGGTATCAGGATAATGCTGGCCTCACAAAACTTATCTCCAAATATAATTCATCTTTGGATATTCCTAACTTTCTTCACTTGACTTGTTGCTGCTCTAATCCTGTTTACTGCTAGCAAGACTCCCAAATTTGCCTGCATGGAAATATTCCCACTTAAATAAAGTATTTCTGCATACCTTTAATTAATTACTGTCTCCTATCCTATCCTATCCTAAGCTCTTTATCTAAATTCTGTAGCAAACATTCTTCCCTTCTAAGAGGAATTCTGCTAACAATTGTTGAGATAATACATTTTTTACTTCTGATACATTTGTTTACATGCCAATCACCTGCATTTCAGTTTTTGTTCCCGAAGAGGTGGGTTATTTTGTTTGATTATTTGTGTGGTTTTGTATTTAGTGTGTGTGTGTGTGTGTGTGTGTGTGTGTGTGTGTGTGTTTTGTTTTTAATATTAAATGCAAAAATCACATGGTAGGTTTAAAACAATCAGGTAAACAAAAAGAAATGTATTTTCTAGGTCTAATATTTCTAGTTAATTATATTACAGAACAACAATATAAGACTAAGGTATATCTTTTGTTAAAGTAGAATAAAGGTATATGTATATTGCGATGTTGATAAGCAAGGAGGCATTTTCTTTTCAACATCTTGGCTGGGTTAAAACCTCTTATCTTGCTAAACAGTGGACTAGTACCTTAATGATCAAATTCCATAATTTTGAGTCATAGTAAGTCCATTTTAAAACTTAATTTCTACCTCCAGAGTATGCTAGCGAAGTAGAGAGAAGGCTTTTATTCTTCTCCAAACACTGTCTCTTGTTTTTAGCCTGTGTCGGTCCAAAGATGTTTTCTTGTGCTATTGTTTTTGGCAAGTAAGCTGTTTTTTAATTAGTCATACCTTTTAACTGCCTTATTTAAAAGATCCCACATGAGTGATTGGGAAGTTGCTGCCTGCCCCCTTTTTAAAATCACTATCTAGATGAGTAAGTACCACACTTAGTGGGGTCAATTCCAAAGAGCTCCTTTTGGCATCTGTGGTCTCCACTAAGATTTCTGTGGCTTAGCTGCCTCCCAGCTGACAGCATCCATCCTCCTTCTCTTGATACCCAAAGAGCTGCCCTTCAAGCTCTGGTGATACCCATCAAGCCTGTAGTCCTTGTTTTCATTGACTTTTTTCGAACTAAAAACTTGAGAAAGGGATTTATATGCCCTCCTACTAGACTTATCACTATTTCCTCTCAATCCTTGAAAAAAATAAGAAAACCAAAAAATTGAATTGCCTAACAAAATGAGGAGGAAAATTATAGTTACTTTAAGATGTTTTTCAAATAAAATCCCCTCATGGTCAATATAATGAGTAATAATATATCAGCTCTCTATTAACTAAGACAGCATGTCACATATTTAATATTACTTAGATTTATTTTTTTAGGGTTTAAGGCTATGCAGACAGATGTCAAAGGGAAAAAAAAAAAGCTTGACTCTGTGAACCTCTCCTTTTTAATGTTTAATTCCATCCCAATTTTAAAGGAAATTTAATTTAAGAGAATTATATCCATATGATTCAAGTTCATTTGTATTTAACTGATCAATGTGTTGTTTTACAAGGCCTGTTTGATGTAAAGAAAGCAAAGTGAGTCCCTTTTTCCCCCTAGGCTTTGAAATGCATTTTTCCCCTTAGAAGTATTTGGCAGTTTATAAATCCCAACTACCAGACTGAACTTTGGTTTCAAATTCAGAGCATTAAAACATGGAACAGAATCCAAAGGGCAGTAAATTTCAATTTACTGAGAAAATAGCCTTCAACATAATGATTTTTCATGTCTTTCTGCTTATTTTAATTTTTAATTACAAAACCAATTTCTTAAGCAAAATATGTCACAGTGAAAGCATTAGAGGAAAGAGAGCTCTATCGCATTAGAAAAAGAAGGGTAATAAATAATTCATTAAATCAGATAACTTTGAAAATTGGTGTCCTTGTCTTTTTTTAATTATCTCTTTCCATGAAGAAGAAACATGTTATGTTGAGGAAATCATGGACTTTGAAATCTGCCATTTTGTGCTGCTCAAATTTAACAGACCCATGAATCAGAAGAGTTTCAAATTTTTGTTTCTTCTCTTTAAAAATGGGGATAATATCACTAATCTCTCAATGCGCTCAATAAAAGTGCATGCCATTCCCCGACTCATCTTTCCCTTTGTACCTGGAATGGATCTGAGTTTGATCTTACATTTTTTAAAAATATATTTTATTGATTTTTTACAGAGTGGAAGGGAGAGGGACATCGATGAAAGAGAGACATCGGTCAGCCGCCTCCTGCACACCCTCTACCGGGGATGTGCCCGCAACCGAGGTACATGCCCCTGACCTGAATCGAACCTGGTACCTTTCAGTCCGCAGGCCGATGCTCTATCCACTGAGCCAAACTGGTCTCTGCTGACCTTACATTTTTAACTTGAGTTCTTTCCAATATACTTGGCTTTGAGGAACATTTCTTTGTGGAGGAGGGAAGGTAGGTTTTGTCAAAATTACTTATTCATTTTTGTTATGTATTGGAGAAACTATCAGTTTTAAAGCTGTGTGTTCACTGATTTTAGTACACACATACTAAATTTATATTTAAATATAAATTTCAAAATAACTTTTAACAAGTTTAGGAAACACATAATCTCTATTTCTATGTGCTGACTTTTTTTAGCCTTTATTTCTCCTTCATTTTGACTCTTTTAACAACTATTGTTTTGAATCAGTTATGTTTTGTAAGGTTTTTTGGTTAACTCAGCATAAAAATATAGGAATATATGCACACATATACACATGTGCTTCCTGCACATCACCCTGGAAGATCAAGCCTGCTACCCATGTACATGCCCTTGACTGGAATCGAACCTGGGACCTTTCAGACTATGGGCCCACTCTCTACCCACTGAGCCAAACAGGCTAGAGCCACCCTCATCTTGAATGAACTTTTAATTTTCCCAAACCAATATTTTTGTTCTATCAGATTATTTTGCCTTTTCAATAGCCTTCCTTTTTCTTATTCCCTCATGGTATAGCCTACCCCTTCTGGTCACTGGGTGCTGGTGTTGATGTTCATTTGGAATAAGGGAAAAGGATACTTAGGAGCTACAATTATGTTATTTAAAAATATTACTATGTATTTGAATATGTCCTAGAATATGTAAATACCACAGTAGGCTGTCCCTTATCTAAATTCCATTTAAACAATCTGCCAAATTAATCAATGTTCTTATTCTCATTTCCTAATTTAAAGCATACTACCGAATGCCAACAATGCAGTTAGCAGGCAGCTCATTAGTGTAGCTACACATTTCTCCTGGCCATTAAGTTGTAGTCTAAAAAGACACTGCTGATTCCATATGTACTTACTATTATAATTAGGCAAATACATAAGTAAACTATATATAAATATATTAATAAATTATAAGTATGAAAAGAGAGGCTATTTCAATTAATTTGAATAAAATTTGGAAAACATTTAAAAAGAAATCATTTTTTTTAAAAGGCATTAAATTACATGTAAATGATAAAACTAAAAAAAAAATGTTTAAGACTGCATCATCTTTAAAAAAAAAAAATCCCTTACTTTAACCAACTTGTGTACCTAACCGATAGACCAGTTGTCCCAATTGCACAGGTTAAGACATGCACTGTATATATTGTAATGAAATGAAAAGCATTGATTCAATTTATCCATCCAATACAATGGAACAGACACTCAACAAGCAGTCAGTCGTATCAGGGCACATTTTCTCTCTTTCCAGCCTTAGACAATGTCTGATAAGGCTCAGCTCATTTGTACGAAGCAATGCATTTCTGTAGCCATGAAAAATGAATGTTCTGCATAACTTACTCTCCTCAAGCACAACTTTAAATAAAAGAGATTTAAAATTTTGGTCAGATTTTGGAGCTTTTTGTTTGTTTGTTTGTTTGTTTTCCCAAAGCAACTAACAGTTTTACTCCTCACTCTCAAATAATGACCCATTTTGATTTCCTTCTTGCTGTCAAAGGCATCCCAGTAACAAATGCTTCAAACCTAGGGGTTCTTGGAATCCTTCCCTCACCCTTATGCATAGTGGCATTTTTGTGGGTTTAGGTCCATCATTTGATGTTCCCCACATCTTATTGTTTCTTTTTATCCCACTGTGATGGAGACCAAATATTGTTCTCACTAGGTGGATGTAAAGGGAAGGCCAGAAGGCTGGCAAACCTTAATTGCTCTGAAAGGTCAGAGCTGATTACTCATTGTTTAGTACTATCTGTTTGTATCATGTTAATTTCTGTTATTTCCTGCCTAAAGGCTAGGGGTGTGTCCCAAAGCCTTAATAAAAGGGAGAAAAAGGCCAGAGCAAATGGCAGTCCTTTCCACTAGAGGAAGGCTCCCGCCTGGCCCCCCAGTATCGTCAAATTAATGTTTTCTAGTCTCTCATTTTGTTTGTGTGCGGCCTCCTTCAGAACCCAAACCCTGACCCGGGAACCCTGAACCACATGGGATGTGGAAAGAGGTTCTCACACCACTGCTTGTTAGGCCCTTGGCTCTCCATGCAAAAGAACCCAATGTAAATTTGGATTATAGCTATAAATAGGTATAACAACAGTGGAGATATGTTCAGAAACAACCCAACTAGAAGAATGTGTATAAGATAAAAGGGACTGAAAACAATATCTAACTTAAACCCATGCTTTTGATCATGCCCTTACTTCTGTTTGCCTAATTGATTCAATCCTCTCAACATGGAGCTCCCCATTCATAGACCTTTCAGCTATGGATCCTCACAATAGGGTTACCTTTATATCTTTGTCTCAGAATATTATTTTTTAAACTCCACCTTTTATTGACCTTCTTAATACTACTTTCCTGTGTGTGTGTGTGTTGTTTTATTTGTTTTTGCCCTTGTGTGTAAATCCAGTCAATATTAAAGTAATATATTTACATTTTTCCTAGTCCAGTAGATTTAAAGTTTAG